>DWQT01001012.1:0-18607 GCA_018244895.1 Myscelus amystis hages
CTTCCTTTTTTTAATTTTTAAATTAAATTTATATATATTTTTAAATTAAATAATAATTTTAAAATAATAAAAAAATATGAAATTACGAGAAATACCTATATAAAAAAACATAAATTTAATTTAAAAATTAAAAAAAGGAAGTAAAAAAATGAATAAAGTTATATTAATAGGAAGACTTACAAAAGATTTAAAAATATATAAAACTCAAAATGAAAAATCATTTGTATTTTTTACTATAGCAGTTAATAATATTTCAAATCAAACTGATTTTATTTCATGTGTTGCGTGAAATAAACTTGCTGAAAAAATGTGTCAATATTTAGTTAAAGGTTCTTTAATTTCATTATTAGGAAGAATTTCTGTAAGAAAAATAATTAATCAAAATAAAAAAGAACAATATATTACTGAAGTAATTAGCGAAAATATTACTTTTTTAGATTATAGAAAACAAGAAAAGGTTTTAAAAAATTACAATGTTGATAATTCATTAACAGAAACAGATAATAAAGTTAATTTAAATAATGCTTTTCAAAATGTTGATAATAATTTAAATGGTTTAGAAAATAAAGATTCATATGAAAATAATAATATAGAATTTAATGAAGAAACTATTGTTTGAGATAATTAATATTAAAAAATAATAATTTATATTTTTAATAATTTATTTTTTTAAAATTTTAAAAATTACTTGATTTTTAATATTAATTTAGTTTAAAATAAATTTGTAATTAGCAATTAATACATTGCATTGCTAAATATTATTAATTTTTTAAATAAATTAGGAGGTGCTAAACATAAAAAAATATAAAAAAAGTATTAATTACTTAAAATATTTAAATTAAAAAACAAAAAATTAATACTAATTTATTATTTTTTATTATATTTATTTATTTATTTATTCAAATTATTAATTTAAAATATTAAAATATTTAAAAAATATGTTTTTAAATAATTATAAGGAGATGAATTTTTTATGTTAAAACCCTTAGGAAATAGAATTATAATAGAAATATTAAAAAAAGAAGAAAAAAAATCAGGTATAATTTTAATTGAAAATTCTCAAAAAAAATCACAAATTGGAAAAGTAATTGCTATAGGTGAAGGTAAATTATCAAATGATAATAAATTATTACCTTTAAATATTAAATTAAATGAAAAAATATTATTTTCAGAATATGCAGGAACTGAAATAGAATATGAAGGAAAATCTTATTTAATTTTAAAAGAAGATGAAGTTTTAGCTATTCTAGATTAAATTTAAAAAAAATATATTTATAAAAAATGGAGATGAGTGAATATGGCAAAACAAATTATATTTTCAGAAAATGCACGTATGAAAATATTAAAAGGCATTAATAAATTAACAAATACTGTAAAAGTAACATTAGGTCCTAAAGGTAGAAATGTTGTATTAGAAAAAAAATATGGTTCACCAATTATTACAAATGACGGAGTTACAATAGCAAAAGAAATTGAATTAAGTGATCCAGTAGAAAATATTGGGGCAAAATTAGTTATTGAAGTTGCTTCAAAAACAAATGATATAGCTGGAGATGGTACAACAACTGCAACAATTTTAACCCAAGCTTTAATAAAAGAAGGAATAAAAAATATAACAGCTGGAGCAAGTCCTGTTGATGTTCGTAAGGGAATTGAAAAAGCAACTGAAGTAGCTATAAATAATTTACAAAAATTAGTAAAACCAATTGTAACTAAAAATGAAATTAAACAAGTTGCTTCTATTTCGTCAGGAGATGAAAAAATAGGTGAATTAATATCTAATGCAATGGAAAGAATAGGAAAATATGGAATAGTAACTATAGAAGAATCTAAAAGTATAGAAACAACAATGGAAATTGTTAAAGGTTTTCATTTTGACAAAGGCTATTTATCACAATATATGGTAACTGATAATGAAAGAATGGAATGTGTTTTAGAAAATCCATATATTTTAATTACTGAAAATAAAATTTCTTCTATTCAAGATATTTTACCAATTTTAGAAGAAGTTGTTAAAGAAAATCATCCTATATTGATTATTGCTGATGAAGTAAGTGATGATGTTTTACCTACTTTAATATTAAATAAAGTTAGAGGAACATTTAATGTATGTGCTGTTAAATCACCTGATTTTGGTGACAATAGAAGACTTAAATTACAAGATCTTGCAATTTTAACTAATAGTACATTGATAAGTAAAGAATTAGGACATGATTTAAAAAATATCAAAATCAGTGAATTAGGAAAAGCAGGAAAAGTTATAGTTAATAAAGATAAAACAATTATTTTTGATGGTAAAGGCAATCGCCAAAATATTGAAAAAAGAATTCAAATAATTAAAGAACAAATTATTCATACAAAAGATAATTTTGAAATAAAAAATTTGAAAGAAAGATTAGGAAAACTTTCAGATGGTATTGCAATAATTAAAGTTGGTGCGCCAACTGAAACTGAAATTAAAGAAAGAAAATTAAGAATCGAAGATGCTTTAAATTCAACTAAAGCCGCAATTGAAGAAGGAATAGTTAGTGGTGGCGGTACTGCATTAGTAAATGTAATAAAAGAATTAAAAACATTAAATTTAAAAAATGATATGCAAATAGGAGTAAATATTGTTATTAAAGCATTAGAAGAACCAATAAAACAAATTTCTAAAAATGCTGGTTATGAAAGTTCTATAATTATTGAAAAATTAAAAACTAGCGAAATAGGAATTGGCTTTAATGCTATAAATGGCCATTGAGTAAATATGATTGATAATGGAATAATCGACCCATTAAAAGTTACAAGAACTGCATTACAAAATGCTTCTAGTATTGCTTCTTTATTTTTAACAACTGAAGCTGTTATTACTGAATTAAATGATAATAAAGATACATATAAAAATCCTGATTTAATAAATGATAATCCAGATTTTTAAAAAAAACTATAAATAATTTAAAAACTACTCAATTGAGTAGTTTTTAATTAATTTAATAAACATAAATTTATGTTTATTAAATAGAAAAAATATAATAATAAAAAAACAATATTATCAAAAATAACTCTAATATTTAAAAATAATTGATATTTAATAATTTTAATAGTTTACTATTCAAAAACAAAAACAATCGTTAAAAACAATAAATATGATTCAAATAAAGGTATTTGTTAAAAAAATTTTTTATAATAAATAAAATCATATAAATATAATAAAGTAAAAATTAATAATATGTTTATATTTATTTTTTAATAAAAAAACAAAAAATACTTGATTTTTAATATTAATTTGGTTTAAAATAAATTTGTAATTAGCAATAAAATATATTAATTGCTAATTTTAAAAAAATGAAAATTAAAAAAGGGGTTTTAAATAATGAAAAATGAAATTTCGCAATCAAAAAATAAATTAAATATAAAAAATAATTTTTCAAGACGTAATTATTTAAATGATATATTTGATAATTTTTTTAATGATATTATTGATTTTTCTTATCCCATTAATTTAAATAATGAAGGAGAAAAAATATTTTTACCTAAAATAGATATTTTTGAAAATGATTCTGAATATAATTTAAAAATTGAATTACCTGGTGTTATACAAGAGAATATTGATTTAAAAATAAATAATAATATTCTTAAAATAGAAGCTAAAAAAGAAAATTTAAATGAAAAAAATTCTAAAAATTATCATATTCAAGAAATATATTATGGTTTATTTTCTAGATCTATTAATTTACCATCTAATATAAATGAAGAATGTATAGATGCAAATTATAAAAATGGTATATTATTTGTTAAAATTCCTAAAAAAGAACAAACAAAAACTCAAAAAATTACAATTAAATAATTTTTTTAAAAAAAATAATATTATAAACAAATTAAATAAAAAAAAATAAGAGGTAAAAAAATGTTTAATAAATTAAAAGAAAAATTTAAAAATAAAAAATTTAAAGTTAATTTGAATAAAAATAAAATAAAAAAAGAAAATGAACATAAATAATAAAAATAAATATTATTTATGTTTTTTTATTTTTTTAAAATTTTTTTTAAAAAAAATTTTATTATATTAAAAAAATAATTTTATATATGATAAATCTATTTCTTTTTTACAAAGAGTTTGAATAAAAATTTGATTTTTAAATAATATAAAATTTAGATTTTTAATAATTTCTTTGTTTTTTAATATAATTAAAATTTCATTATTTTGTTCATTAAATTTAAATCTAAAATTATATTTTTTTAATATATTTATAGTAATTAAAATATTATTAGTAATTAAAATTCATACTTTATTAATATTAAATGTTTGTACAGAACCATCATAAATTAAATTTCCAAATTCTAAAATAGTAAAATTATCAATAATATTTTTAACTTCATTAATCATATGTGTAGTTAAAAGAATAGTTTTTCCTTGTGACTTTAATTCTTTTAAAAGATTATTTAATTTTTTTCGTGATTCAAAATCTAAATTTGCTCCTGGTTCATCTAAAATTATTAAATCTGGATCATTAATTAAAGCATGAATTATCATAATACGATTTTTCATTCCTGAAGAAAATGAATTTAATTTTTTGTTGCGATGTTCTCATAAATTAAACATTATTAAATATTTTTTAATATTTTCATTTAAATTTTCTTCATTTATGAATGTTGCCTTGCCAAACATTTTTAAAAAAATTTTAGCTGTTAAGTCTTGAGGAAAATTTTCTAAATTTAAAGAAAATCCTAAACTTAATTTAGATTTAGCACTTCCTGCTTTATAATTATTAATAGTAATTACACCATTATAATGATTATTAGCAATTGCTCCAATAATTGATTTTAATAAAATAGATTTACCACTACCAGATTGACCAACTAAAGCATGAATTGTTCCTTTTATAACATTAAAATTAATATTTTTAATAATAAATTTTTTTAATTTAATACTATAATTTTTAACATTAATAATAATATTATTCATTTTTACTCCTAACTTATTTTTTTCTTTAAAAATATTGAACAAGATATATAAAACAAAAAAATAGAAATAATAATATAAATATAAATAGTTATTGAAATATTTTGAAAATATTTAAGTTTATTAATATTTATTTTATTATTTAAAAAATTTAATTTAAAATCATTATAACTAAATAAAATATTTTTTTGTTTATCAAAATCAATATTAGAAAGAGAGTAAATTTCAAATCAAAAATTACCATAAAACCCCATAAAATAGCTTCATATTTGATTTAAGTGTTCAATTATATTTATATAATTTAATTTTTGATATATATTTATAGAATTAATATATTTTCAAAAATTATTATTTATTAAAACCTCATTATTAACAATATTATTATAAATTCTAACTTGTTCATAAACATAATCTTCAACAGTCCTAATAATATAATATACCGGATTATAAAATATTTTATTAAATTTATTTCTAAAATCAAATTGATATTCGTAATTAGATAAAAATATATTTTTTAATTCATAATCATTAATTGGTTTTTTATTAATATTATTTTCTTCTTTAATTTTAATAAAAGTTTTATTAATATCTTGATCTGTAATTAATAAAGTTGTTGCCTTAGTTTTTTGTGTTAACATAAATTTATTAATATTATTACATTCAATATTATAATCATTTATTATATTTAATAAATCTTTAAAAATTAAATTATTATTTATATTTTGTTTAAAAAAATCTAAATCTTTAAAATAACTATTAAAAGTAATTTGTAATATTACATTTTTATTTATATATTCTACAGGTCTTCATAATTTAATTTTTCCTTCTAAAATTTTAATTATTGGATATTCATAAATAATTCCTAAATTTTTAAAAAAATCAATTCTTTTTTGAATAACATTTTTTGAATTAATATTATTTAATTCTGAATAACTTAATTTGGAATAAAAATTAAAAATTTTATTTGTTAAATTATTATATTTAATTAAATTTATTTTTAAATTTTCTTTAAATAAAATTGAATTTTTAATTTGTTTTATATTATATGACTCATTATTTTTAAAACTTAAAATAATATTATCTGTTTTTATTTTATTAAATGAATAAGGCAGTCCGCCTAATAAAAATAAACTACAAAAAATACTAAAAATTAAAAAAACAATTTGTGATTTGATTATTGATAATAATGTTACAACTCCGATAGTTAATAAAATACTAAATAAAAAACAAAAAATAAAAAATTTCAAAATAGTAATAATATGAAAAATTAAATATTGTTCATTAAAAATAAAACCAAAAGTGCCAGCGATTATTAATAAAATTATTGAATTAATAAAACTAAAAACAAAATTATTAAAAAAAAGAGCAATATATTGAGTTATAATTATATTTTTTCTTGAGTATGGTTTTGTAATTAAAAGTAAAAAAGAGCTATCTTCTATTTGAATACCAAATATTTTTATAGCATTCATTACAATATAAACAAAAAAAATAATATTATAAAAAAATATAAAATAATATTGAAAATAATCAAAAATACTATCATTTGATAAATTTATTGAAAATAAAATTAAAGAACTTATTAATGAAAATAATAAAGAAAATAAAAAAATAAAATAATTTATAAAAGAGTGATTAATTTTAAATATAATTAATTCAAAAAGCTTTCCTCAAGATTTAATTTTGTTTTTCATAAAAAAATCCTTCTTTTAAAATTTATTTATTAATTTCAAATATTACTATCTGATTTTTTAATTATTCATTTATTAAATGTTATATATTTATTTTTATTTAAATTATCTTTAGGTTTTTTGCTACCAAAAATAAAATTAAAATCATCAATAGTAATATTTAAATAAGAATAATAATTTAAGGGATTTTTAATTACTTCAATTGTAGAATTATCTATATTTTTAATAAATTCGGAATTTTTTAATGTAGCATCTTCTTTTCAACAACCATTTAATAATATTTTAAATTCTATATTATTAGAAATTAATCTTTCTGATATTGCTTTTTCTTTAATTTTTTCACTAAAATAATTATTAACATCAAATAAATTTTTATTATCAGAAACATATGAATTAAAATCTTTTTCGTCCATATACATAATTAAATTTTTTTCTTTATTAATAATATTAAATGGAATTTTAATAATTCCATCTAAAGAAAAAATTTTTCCTAATGTTTGAGATAAAAAAATTCCAAAATTTTTTATTGTTTGGTTTTTATTAACCGTAATAAAATTAAATTCAATTCTTTCTAATATTAAACCAGAAATATTTCAATTATTTAATGAAATTTTTCCAAAATTTTTAATAATTTCTTTATTATTTTCAGCTTCTATTTGCATATTACTATTTAAATTATTTTTAATTCATTTATTTAAATCTTGATTAAAGTCTTCAATTATTATATTAAAATATTCTTTTAAATAATCAATTGAATCATTTCTAAATTTGTTAAATGCATTATAAAATTTATTAGCTTCATCGTATTGATTATTTTTTATTTTTAAATAATTTTTTTCTAAAAATGTACTTTCATTTATAATAATATTATTATTATTTAATATTTTAAGTAAAATTTTATTTGCTTTATCTAATATATTTTTATTATCTAAAGTAATATCAATATTAATTAATTGATTTTGTATTTTATTTTTAATTTCTAATGATGCTGCTTGAATTACAGAAAATATATTTGCCCCTGTATTTGCAAAATATACATTAAATTCTTGATTTATATCTTTATTTTGTAATTTATTATTATTATCATAATAATGTAATAATAAATTTAAATTTATTTTAATAGAATATCAATATTCTATATTTAGGTTTTTTGGACTATAATCTTGAATACCAAAATTAATTTCTTCTTTTTTTCATTTAAATGGAATTTTTTTAAAATTATTATTATTAAAAGAAATTTTTAATATATCATTATTATTTTCAAAATTACGAAATAATAATCTTATACTTGGTTCAATTAATAATTTTGAACAAATTTCTTCATTAATAATTTTTTGTATTCTGTTGTTAAAAGAATTAACGAATTTTTCGTTATCAATAATAGTTTCTGTTTCAGAAGGCATGTTTTTTAAAATATTAAAAAATAGTTCACCAGAAGGAAATTCTTTTTGAAAAAATATAGTTTTATTAGAATTTGTTAAATTTCCAAATTCTTCTTTAATTTTATCTTGAGCTTTAATTAATAAATTTTGTATATTATCTTCATCATTATCTGTTTTATTTTCTATTTTTTCATTATTTTCACAAGAAATAACATTTATACTAGTTATACCAATCAAAATTAATATTCCTAATTTATTGATTAACCTTTTCAAATAATTTTCCTCCTAATTTTTATTATTATTTAATTTTACAATAATTATTAAAAAATTCTTAATATATGATTAATTGACAAATAATAAAAAAATTCTAAAAAATATTATTAATAAATAAAAAAAAATAATTAATTTTTAAATTATTTTATTTTTTTAATAAATATTAATTATCAATATTTTTTAGAATTTTTTTTAATTGCTCATCATTTAAAATTTGTTTTTTAATTAATTTAAAATCATTTTTTTTAAAATTATTTGATAATAACTTTGTTTTTATTAAATTTTTTTTTTGTTTTTTATTTTTTATAATTTTTTCAAATTCAATATTTTGGGCATTAAATTTTTCTAAATCTAAATGTGTATTTAAAATTATTTTTTTATATTTTCTACCTAATTTAATTAATTGATATGTAAAAATAATATCAGTTTTTAATAAATCTCTTTTAACTGGTTCTAAAATATATCTTTTTAAATCATTAATTCTTTTAAAATAACTACTATTTAATCCTATATTTAAAATTTTTGCTAATTTTTCAAATTCTCATTCATGATTAAAATTTGGAATATTTTTAGTTTCAGTATTCATATATAAATAACTTCTTAAATATTCATATAAACGTAATGAATATTTACTTGAAACAGTTTTTGTATAAGGTAAATAAATATTTGTATAATCTGATTTTAAATCAATATAATATTTTTTTATTAAATCTTGAATAACTTTAAATTCAAGTATTCCTTGATTTTTAAATCAAGTCCCTCTTTCAAAAAGATTTATAAAGCTATATTCTTTTTTATTTTCATTTTGTAGTCAAAATTTTAAACTAGTAATATTATCAATTTCTTTTTCTATAATTGTCATTTCTTTTTTTTTATGAATAACTTTTTCATATAAGTTTGTATTATTAATATTATGAAAAATACAAAAATTACTTAAATTAACTTTAATAATTCCATTAAAATTAGTATTTAATTTAATTGAAGAAATTGCAAAATTAAATAATCTTTGAGTTAATAAACCAGAAGTATCATTTGTTATAGTTCTTACAATAACATTTGATTTTTTCAAAAATTTTGTTTTTTCTTTTTGTAATTTTATTATCATTAGTTTACCTCTAAAATTTTCAATTAATAAATTAAATTTTATAATATATTTTTTTAAAAAAGTTAATTAAATAAAATATTTTTTATTAAAATAATACCATAAATATGATTAAAATAACTAGAACCTCCACCTGTAACAATAATATTTGTTTTAAATATAATTCCATTATTTATATATTTAGTATATAAATTTAATTCACCAGAACAATAACCAAAATAATTATTTACTCAATAAGTAGCTAACATAGATTTATATCAATCATTATTAAAAATAATATTTAAATTAATATTATTTTTAAATCCATAAATAATTTTTTTAGATTTTCCTTCACCATGATTATTATATAAAATATCAAATTTATAAAAAATAATATTTATTTTATAAAAAGCATTTATAAATTGCTTATAATTGTTAATTTTTAATTTTTTTCACGAAATAAAAAAATCTTTTGAAGAAACATTATTAGTTTTTATTATACCTGCACCTGAAATATCTGATTTAATATTTAAATTATTTTTTACATCAATTGGTTTTAAATTATTAATATTTCATTTATTATAATAAATTTTAATTAAATTAAGATTATTGTCAAAAATAAAATTTAATGATTTTTTTTCAGAATTATTAGAAAATGGGGCATAATAAATAAAATTATAAATATTATTATTAGTATTTATCAAATCAATAATTTTATTAATTAATTTTTCACTTATTTTACCTTTTAAACTACTTTGATTAATAAATCATTTTCCTAAATTATAAGATATATTTTGACTAATTTTATTTTGTTTTTGTGCTTTTGCTATATAATATAATCCCAATAATTCACTTAAATTATTATTATTTTCTACTTTATTTCCACCTTCTTGTTTTGAAATATCAATATGATTTTCAATTCCACCCATTTGTAAAAATATTCATTTTTCATTTTTAGAGATAAAATAATCGTCATTATAAATACTATTACTATATGGATTATATTTTTTTTTAAAATAATTAATTTGTTTATTATCAATCATTTCTTGTTTAGTATTATTAAGATCAATTTCGTCTTTTTTTTGTATTATAGCATTTAATTTATAAATTAATTCACCTTTTTCATTAACAGAAAACAATTCTTTTGCTAATGTTTTGCCATCATTTAATAAATAATTAGCATGATTTGTATTATAACTATAAAATTTACAATCATTTAATGACTGATTATTAATTCAATCACCTTTATTTAAATATCCATATTCATTATTAAATAAAAATTCTTTATTTAAATTATCTTTATTATCATTTATTTTTATATAATTATTAAATTTATTATTATAATAATAATTACAATATATAATATTTAAAATTATTAAATTTATTATATTAATTAATAAAATTATTTTTTTTTTCATTTTTTCACTCTTAAATTTATTTATAATTTTAAATTATAATATTTTTAAATAATGTATACAATGTTTTTCAATAATTAAATTTAAAAAACGTTTTTTAGTTTTTTTTTATTTCATTTTTTTTTCATTTTGGATTTTTGATAAATTTTTATTACCTTGCAATATTTTTTCTTTTATAGATTTTATTATAAATTGATTTTCATTAATTTTGTTTTTTATTTTTTTATTTCAATTATAAAAATTAAAACTTATTATTGTTAAAAAAATATTTTTTGATTTTTTATATTTTTGACTTTTTAAATCAAATATATTTTTATTACATTTTTCGATAATTTTATTATATTCTTTTATATCTTTTTTTATTTTATTTTCTTTATGAATCATTATTATCTCCTTTATTTTTTAAATTTTTAATAATTATATTTTGATATCTTTTTTTAGCCTCTTGAACTGATTTTTTAAAATCAATAATTTCATTTATATTTTTTTTTCTTAATAAAAAATTATTAATATAAATAAAATTTGGGTCATATTTAATTTGTTGCAAATAAGGATTAAAAATTCTAACATATTGTTGAGCATCAAATCCTGTACCAGCAACTCATTGTCACGAACACTGATTAACAATTGGATCATAATCTATTAATTTTTGAGCGAAATATTTTTCTCCTCATTTTCAATTTATATTTAAATTTTTAACTAAATAAGAAGCACAAACCATACGTATTCGATTATGCATAGTTCCATAATTATTTAATTCATTCATACCAGCATCAATTAAAGGAATTCCCGTCTCTCCTATACATCATTTTCAATATTTTGTTGTATTATTATCTCAAACAATATTATTCATTTTTTGAATTCAATTTGTCCCGAATATTCATTTTTTCGCAACAATAGCATTATAAGTTGCTTGATAAAAAAAATCTCTTCATATTAATTGTCTAGAAAAATCATTATCAAAACAATTAAATCTTTGAATTGCTCAAAGATGAACTTCTCGAATAGAAACTACTCCATATTTAATAGCTGTACTAATATTAGATGTACTATTTTTTATTAAATCAATTTTATTACGTTTAATTTGATATTCTTTTGACAAACAATTAATAATAGTTTTAATTTTATTTCTAGTTAATGGTAAATTAAAATTATTATCATTAAATTGTAAAATATTTTCGCAATTTAATAATTTCATAGCTTTAAAATTTATATTTTCTAATATTTTTATATTTATTTTTTTTGTTTTAATTTTATTTCAATAAGGAGTAAATATTTGATAAAAACTATTATCATTTTTTTTTATTTCATAAGGATTAAAAAGCATATAATCATAAAATTCACTATAAATAAAATTATTTTTTTTAGCTAAATTTTGTAATTTTTGACTTCTTATTAAAGCATAAGGACTAAAATCTTTATTAGTATAAACTTTATTAATAATTTTTCCTTGATTAATTAATTTTATTATTGCTTCTCATTCATTTTCTGCTTTTAAAATATTTACATGAATTAGCTTATTTAATTGTTTTAAACAAAAAAACATTACTTGAAATGATTTTAAATTAAAAAAATCATTATTTATGGTTTGTTCATTTGTTAAAATAAAAATTAAATAAATTTCTTTTTCTTCTTTTGCTAATGCAATTAAACCTGTATTATCATTTATACGAAAATCTCGATGGAAAATAAAAATGTTCATTTTTTTATTATAACATTTCTTTTTCATTTAAATTTAAAAAATTAAAAATAAAAAAAAGAAAAATTTTAAAAAAAGTGTTATACTTATATTAAGTAAGTTTATTTTTTAATTTAAATTTTTTAAATTTATTTTTTAAATAAAAGAAGGTTTTAATTAAATGAAAAAAATTCTAAATATTCTTTCACTAATAAGTTTAGTTAGGAATAATAAATATAAATTTAGTTAATAATAATATAACAAACATTAAATTAAAAAAAACAAATGAAAATATTAATAAAATTAATTTTAATAGTCAAAATCAAACAATAAAAAGATATGATAGTTTAAATTTAGTTAATAATAAAAAACTAAATAATGCAATTGAAAATACAATTGAAAAAATAAAAAATAAATGTAAAATTGATTTTAATTATACTATTAAAAATAAAACTTATAATTATAAAGAAGAATTATTAAAAATAATGAATAATAAAGAAAATTTATTAAATACAAATAATAAATATGAAAAATATTTAAAACAAAACAATAATTATAAAAAAAATTTATTAGGAATTTCATTTCCAATAAATTATAATGGTCTATATTTTCCTTGATGAGGTTTTGGAGATTATTTTTATTGATATATGTCCTCAAATATAGTTAAAAAAATTCAACAATATTTAGGATATGGACAATCATCATTTATTATGGCTATTAATTCTTTATTATTAGTTAGTGGTTTTGGGGGTCCTTTAATTGGATTAATTGATGCATGTTTATTTACGTTTACTGCTAGTTGATATATGGATAATGTTTCTTTATATGATAATGGTAATGGAATATGTTTAGGAGTATCCATATTACCTGCTCCAACAATATTTGAAGTAAGCAGTCAAGATAATTCTGTTTCAAAAGAAAATTATTTTCAAGTTGATTATAAATTTTTAGCTCCAGATTATATTACTACATGTATAAATGCACAAGGTATTAATTATTTATTAAACTATTATAATAAAGATAATAATTATGATTTTGTATATGGTAATATAAGATCATATTTAAAAAAATTAAAAACAATTGATAATGCTGGTGCTTTTGGTTCTATTACTGAACAAGATTATATAGATTGATCTAAATCTTTTATTCAAAATGATCATTTTTGATTAAATAATGAATATTATTCTTATTTAAAAAACTTTGTTTTTGATAATAAAAATTTCAAATATATTAATATAAGAACTCAAAGAGGAACAACATATTTTTATTTTAAATATTATGGAACATTTGCAATAAAAAAATATTATCGTGAGTATTCAAAAACATGAGAAATTTGAAAAAATTAAAAATATTATAATTAATAATAAAAAAACTAATATTAAATAAATAATATTAGTTAATTTTATTTATATTTTTTTTATTTTTTAAAAATTAATGTTATTTTTAATTAAATGACTTTGAATATATTCATTATGTTTATATTTTTTAATTATAACAACTTCATTTACTGATCATAAACCAGCTATAGTTTTACTAACAACATGGATAATCATAAATACATATGAAATTGTAATTAACAAATTGAATAACGAAAAAATAGCCATTAATATTCCTCAGCCTTCTTTTCTTGATCTTAATAAATCTCATAAAGCACCAATTAAGCGTATTATTGAAAATAAAATTATTATCGCTAATTCAATTGTTAAGATAATCATTCAAATTGTTGAAATTATTTTTGATAATTTTGAATAATTATTATATATTAAATTATTATTCATTTTTTTTGAAAAAAATAATTTTGTACCTATTATACCTAAAATAAATGCTAAAAACCCAATATTTAAAACTAAAATTGAAACTATTCCCATTAATGAATTTATATTAAAAATTAATTTTAAATTTAAGTTTGAATTTATTTCTGTTATTAAAGATAAAAAATAACTAAAAACAAAAATAGGTGCACCAATTAATACGCAAAAACTCATAACTTTTGATAAAAAATAACGAGGTTTAATGGTCGATGTAGTGTTAATGTTAGGAAAACTTGTAATTAAAAATGGAGTAAACAAACCACCAACTGTTAAACTTAATGATGAAATAATATATCTGTTAGCGCATAATTCTTCATCTGAACATTTATTTACTAAATTAATAATAACTATTGCATTATAAATACTCTTTCATACAAAATAAACAATAATAGACAATATTAATGAAATTATTGTTTTTTTAATATTTTCATCTTTATATGATAATAAATTGTAAATATCATTTATGTAATATATATAAAATCATAATCCTAAAACTGAAAAAAAAGTGCCAATTATTTGTGCAAATTTAATTAAATTTCTTGGAATAGCATTATATGAATTTTGATGGTTATAATAATTTTGATTATAATTATATTCCATTTTTTATTCTCCTTTTTTTAAAATTTAAAATAATATATTATTTTTATCATAATTATTTTTTTAATTCAATTTTTAAAATAATAAAATTTTAATTCTATTATTTTAAAAATATAAAATTTAAATGTTTTTTTAAAAAAATATGATATAATAAAATATTATTTTAAATTTTAAAAAAAAGAGGTAAAAAATGTTTAATAAATTAAAAGAAAAATTTAAAAATAGAAAATGTAAAACTAATTTATGTAATAAAAAAAATAAAAAAAACATAAATTCAGAATTTGAAATTAAAAAAGAAAATGAACACAAATAACAAAATAAATGTTGTTTGTGTTCATTTTCTTTTTTAATTTCAAATATTACTATCTGATTTTTTAATTATTCATTTATTAAATGTTATATATTTATTTTTATTTAAATTATCTTTAGGTTTTTTGCTACCAAAAATAAAATTAAAATCATCAATAGTAATATTTAAATAAGAATAATAATTTAAGGGATTTTTAATTACTTCAATTGTAGAATTATCTATATTTTTAATAAATTCGGAATTTTTTAATGTAGCATCTTCTTTTCAACAACCATTTAATAATATTTTAAATTCTATATTATTAGAAATTAATCTTTCTGATATTGCTTTTTCTTTAATTTTTTCACTAAAATAATTATTAACATCAAATAAATTTTTATTATCAGAAACATATGAATTAAAATCTTTTTCGTCCATATACATAATTAAATTTTTTTCTTTATTAATAATATTAAATGGAATTTTAATAATTCCATCTAAAGAAAAAATTTTTCCTAATGTTTGAGATAAAAAAATTCCAAAATTTTTTATTGTTTGGTTTTTATTAACCGTAATAAAATTAAATTCAATTCTTTCTAATATTAAACCAGAAATATTTCAATTATTTAATGAAATTTTTCCAAAATTTTTAATAATTTCTTTATTATTTTCAGCTTCTATTTGCATATTACTATTTAAATTATTTTTAATTCATTTATTTAAATCTTGATTAAAGTCTTCAATTATTATATTAAAATATTCTTTTAAATAATCAATTGAATCATTTCTAAATTTGTTAAATGCATTATAAAATTTATTAGCTTCATCGTATTGATTATTTTTTATTTTTAAATAATTTTTTTCTAAAAATGTACTTTCATTTATAATAATATTATTATTATTTAATATTTTAAGTAAAATTTTATTTGCTTTATCTAATATATTTTTATTATCTAAAGTAATATCAATATTAATTAATTGATTTTGTATTTTATTTTTAATTTCTAATGATGCTGCTTGAATTACAGAAAATATATTTGCCCCTGTATTTGCAAAATATACATTAAATTCTTGATTTATATCTTTATTTTGTAATTTATTATTATTATCATAATAATGTAATAATAAATTTAAATTTATTTTAATAGAATATCAATATTCTATATTTAGGTTTTTTGGACTATAATCTTGAATACCAAAATTAATTTCTTCTTTTTTTCATTTAAATGGAATTTTTTTAAAATTATTATTATTAAAAGAAATTTTTAATATATCATTATTATTTTCAAAATTACGAAATAATAATCTTATACTTGGTTCAATTAATAATTTTGAACAAATTTCTTCATTAATAATTTTTTGTATTCTGTTGTTAAAAGAATTAACGAATTTTTCGTTATCAATAATAGTTTCTGTTTCAGAAGGCATGTTTTTTAAAATATTAAAAAATAGTTCACCAGAAGGAAATTCTTTTTGAAAAAATATAGTTTTATTAGAATTTGTTAAATTTCCAAATTCTTCTTTAATTTTATCTTGAGCTTTAATTAATAAATTTTGTATATTATCTTCATCATTATCTGTTTTATTTTCTATTTTTTCATTATTTTCACAAGAAATAACATTTATACTAGTTATACCAATCAAAATTAATATTCCTAATTTATTGATTAACCTTTTCAAATAATTTTCCTCCTAATTTTTATTATTATTTAATTTTACAATAATTATTAAAAAATTCTTAATATATGATTAATTGACAAATAATAGAATTTTTTATTTTCAAAAAATAATAAATTTTTATATAATTAAATAATAAAAAAAATAAATTAAGGGAAGACGTTATTAATGAAAAAAAAAATTTTAGTTTTTATAAATTATTTTTTTGTTTTTTTAATATTAATAAACAATTTTTCTTGTAAATGATGATTTAACAATAATGATGATTGAAATGATGAAAATACACAAGATATTTCTTGTAATTATATTGTTCCAAATATAAACAAAAGAACCAATAAAATAATAAGTGATCGTTTAATTTTTGGTGAAGATTCTAGTAGTTTAAGAAAATGATATTTAAATAATTCAGAAAGTTGATTTTATAAAAATCCTAAAAATTTTAAATTTATAAAAAATTTAGAAGAAAAAATAATGTATAAAGCAGATAATAAATCAATTAATGATTTCAATAATTTAGAAAAACAAAAAAATTTTTTTAATGATTTTGATGATTTACAAAAAAAAATAAATAATACTTATCTTAACATAAATGAAAAAGTAAATATAAATTTTGAAATTTTTTTTAAAAAAATAAAATTAAATCAAATTGATATAAATAAAATAAAAAAAGAAATTTTAAGATTTTATAATATTGTTTCAAAAGTATATGGAAAAAATAATTTATTAAAATTAATTTATAAAATTAATTATAAAAAATTTTTACAAAATATAATAGCACAAACTAAAAGTTGAAAATTTTTAAAATTTGAAAATAATTACGGATATTATTTAAATTGTATTCAAGTTATTGGTCTTAGTGAATTAGTTTTTTGCGAAAAAATTGCAATTAATAATTATTTTTTTGGTTTTTGATCAAGTAAAAGCATTATTCAATCGCTGGTACACGAATATGGTCATGCCTTAAGTAATTTTTTATCATTAAATTCAAAAGGAAGAAAAAATATAAATTATTTTGTAGATAATAAATTAGATTCTCCTTGAAATATTTATTTTTCTAAATCCTTAACAAAATTACAAAATAATAAAAAAATAAATAATTTAAATTTTAAAAACGAATATTTAATAAATCCAGAAAAATATATGATATTATCGTTAGCTCGTGATACTAAAATAAATAATCCAATTTATCAAAAATTATTATCATATGCAATTGTAAGAAGTAATTATGGAAGAATATCAAATGAAGAATTATTTGCAGAAGGATTTGCACAATGAATCGAAACACCAGAAAATCAAAAAAATGTTGCATGAGAAAAATTAGATAAATTTTTTAGAATCGATTTACCAAAAATTTTATAATGTTTTTAATTATTTTTTATAAATTTTGTTTTTTCAATAATTAAATATTTTAATTTAAAAATTAAAATAATTATTGTATATATTAAAATTATTAAATCTAAAATTAAAATTTCTCAATTTTTTATAAATATTCCATAAATTATTCATAAAAAACAAGATAAAATTTGAATTAATAACATAAAAAAAGATAAATCACGCACTTTTTTAGTTTTAATAATCTTAATAATTTGAGGTAAAAATATAAAACTATTTGTAATAACTGCTAATCATCCTATTATTTCGGTATTCATAAAATTCCTTTGTTTTTTTATATAGGTATTTCTCGTAATTGGTATAGGTATTTCTCGTAATTGGTATAGGTATTTCTCGTAATTGGTATAGGTATTTCTCGTAATTGGTATAGGTATTT
>DWQT01001013.1:0-18596 GCA_018244895.1 Myscelus amystis hages
GTATAAGTGTAAATAGCACAGACATTAATGTCTGACATTTATGTCAGAATTTGTGTCGTAGTCTGAACGTACCATAAGGTACTCGTATATACGGGTATTCAGAAATGACAGATGAGACAAAACAGAGGAATCTCATGAAAGCCGGCTGCAAAACGAAACAGGTTTATGTAAAATAAAACATAGATGTATCTATTAGAAATATCTGGAATATGATTATTTTCTAGTGCGCTATTACATGAGTTTTTTTGAGCCCATACTTCCATACAAATATTATAAATGCGAAAGGATGTTTCTTAACGGGCGGATAAACGGATTATTGTGATTTTTGATAGGTATATAATAAGGAGGTATATATTTGGAGGCTTCCAAAAACAACGTAACAAAATAATTATTTTTTTGATCACGCGGGCGAAGTTACGGATAACAGCACGTTTGTATGTATGTATTTAATTAGTTGGCATTGATGTTTATCATTGCCAATTGTGATCAATCATTCGGCGCAATTCCTTTTAACAGTCACCAAATTGTCAGTTGATGTATAAAAAACTTCAGATAAATATAACGCAAAATTGAAAACTTGAAAAAAAATTGTACCTATCAACAACCGAGCGCCGTTTATACCAGATTACTAAATACGAGGTAATGTTTTACCTCTGTAGACTAACAGAGGTAGATAATTGCTAAGGTTATCTGCTTGTTGCTACGCGATTTTTTTCGAAATGATCTCTCTTCTCGTTTCTATTACGAGTATATCCACCAATAGCTGACTAACATGACAGTCGGACATTTGAAGGTTTCGTGAATAAATGCTTAGGCTAAGCCTTATTTTTACCAAGTTGTTCCCATTCCACAAGTCATCCATAACACTCATAATTATGAAAGTAGTGATTCATTGAGGTATATATTCACATAAGTGAGGCTTTGCTCTTTAGACATTTTAGGTGGACAGTTACGTACCATTAAGGTTAGTGTATAAAACATATGGATAAAAAAATCTCAATTTTCTGCGTTACTTTTAAAAGTGCGTATTCCATGTTTAAATATGTATGCAATAACAGAGGTGGCGTTGAAATTACGCTCAGATATTTGTCACGAAGCATGAAGTTTATTAGATAAACGTAAAAAAGAATCATCCAAGAAGCCAGAAACACAATGTTTACTTTGTTATTAGTCTCCATGACGATGATACTATCAACTAATTGCTTTCTGGTTGCTAGATTCACTTTAATATTATGTATGTAGGACATGTAGGTTCGTCGGAAGAAAACTATAAGCTAACCTTATACAAGAAAACCATAAGGCACCTTTATACAATGTGGAGTTACCTTCTAAATCGACTTCAAAACAGTCTCTGTAATTGTTAACTCACTACCACTTACTCGTAGGTTTTCATTAAAGTCTTACCATATATAACACACTATTGACGGTATTGATATGGGTAGTTCTAAACAACAAAAAGTATATACATTAGATTAGAAACGAGTACAAGATTATTTGATATTAATATCGCAACTATACAGCTGTATTACTTACAGCAATTATGCTTACTAGGCTTACTAGGCGTTTGCACAAAGTAGAGATATTAAACATTTATTTATTTACAATACCTATTATGTCCGTTGTATTCAAAGTTTATTGAACTTTACCCTAACTAATAATGAAAGGCCAACTATGGATATTACGATGTACAGACACTTGTATGTAGAAAGTGAAAAACAAAAGCTATAGGTACATACAACAGGTTTTATTATATCTTTATTAATAAACCTTTATACGCAACTTGCAAAATTACATGCCTCTAAACCAATTTTAGAAGGATTCGATACAATTGATGAGTCGATAGGTAAATTAGACTCGATCACTGGCCAGTACATAACATGCATAGTACCTGCTGGGAATGTTTTTGTGGGACTGTGAGTATGAAGCAACATGATATTAACTGTTATTTATTTATTAATACCATTCCTAGTCATATGCAATTTTGTCCTTCACTCACTTGTCTGTCACTCACAATGGAGCTAAATTCAAATGTGAAATATATTTTTTGAAAACGTAATATAAAAAATTTAGCTTCATAAATTTCAAGAGAAATAAAATGGCTATACTTTTGAAAGCTTAATATGGATATACGTGACTGACTTATAATCAGCTCTCTCTCAAGATGAAAACTCAACTGAAAAACCTACAAAATTTTGTCTTTACCTTTTAATATATAAATCTGTGTATGTGTGTGTACTGTGTAGGTATGTCACTCGCATGGTAGAGTGTGTAATGATTTTTCGGTTAATTTAATGTATTTCAAACGTGTAATTATACAAACATATTAGCTTTCTGGACTCCTTTTCCATATAAACTTTGACTGTGCCAAGTTTCATACTTACGAGCAGGTACATACATAGACCCGTTTAATTTTCGTAAATAAAAACTACTGGGCCTACCTGAATCAAATTTATATGGGACCAATTCGAAACTACTCCGTATCAAACAAAAAAAGAATTACATAAATCGGTTCAGAAACCTCGGCGAAATCGGTGTACATACATAAAAAAAAAAATATACCGGCCGAATTGAGAACCTCCTACTTTTTGAAGTCGGTTAAAAAATTAGATACAAGTTTTTGTTTCACGTACTTATATATAATACGTAGATAACCTAGATATTAATGAATTATTTTATCTATATGGCTAGTATTACTTTGTTTGTATGACAAATGTAAATGTTAGTGGTAAATAAGCCGGTGGCATTATAAAGTAGTCACATGCTAATTTGTGATTTCTGTTACTTGCAAATTTACGGTTAACCTATAACGCTATAAATAGCAATATATGCAAAATAAATCTGTAATCAAACATAAAAT
Source organism: Myscelus amystis hages (assembly GCA_018244895.1). Taxonomy (NCBI): domain Eukaryota; kingdom Metazoa; phylum Arthropoda; class Insecta; order Lepidoptera; family Hesperiidae; genus Myscelus; species Myscelus amystis. Next base: position 2,858 of record DWQT01001013.1, read on the forward strand.
TGTACAGTACTAAAAGTAGGCGACGAATTTGGTGGATTATTTTGTGATACAAGTATGTTTGCGACTTGGAAATATTCCTTTTCCTCCTAGCAAAACTATTAAGAAACTGCACAATTTTAACAACTTATTATATAACTTTTTCTTTAATTATAATTGAAAGTACCTTTTCATAACAAAATAAAGCTACATTTATACATACATACCGTCTGGCCTTCACTAAACGCACCAGTATTTTGATTCATTATAGTTTTATAAACACGGTTTTATCAGCTTCACTTGCATGTAGGTAAGTATGTAAACGAATCTAGGAAGTCAAGGCTAACGTACCTACATCTAATTGTATTGATTTGAAGTGTTTTATTGTGTGTAGGTAATAGTGATAGACAGTAGAGTACCGTGATTTAGTACCAACCACCTGGTCTTATAGAGGATCCAAAAGGTACATTTGGAGACGTTTTAGTTGCTTTCAGTAAACCCTTCAAATTTGAGCTCAGGGCGTTACTGATTAGAGGTTTAATTTAAGTTAATATAAACATTTACCTAGTAATAAAGTCACCACTTTTAATAGATCGGATATAATGACATTTTAAATTGTTATATAACTTCCGTTTAAATTATTAATGCATGAGAATTTTAATATCGACGGTAGATACGAGTAGGTACCTACGTATATTATTATTGCGATGGATATGTTTAGCCAACTAAGTAATAATATGTAAAAAAACCTTAGGTGTATATATTTATACATAATATAGTACTGGGTACATGTTAAAATACAGTTTTACGCATTCAATTTAAACATATCACTAGATATTAATGCGTTTAGTTCACGTAAGCGATGCGTCCAAGTACAAGGTCTTTGTAGTTTTATGGTATTGTAATTCGTTTTATACAGTTATCGCTATCAAGGTTCTTTACAAATGTAATTGTTTTATAAACATACGAACTCGATAACACTGCTGTTTGAAACAACAGCTGGTACCTATACTGTGGATCATCATTCATCATCCACTGTGATAGTCAAAACTGGTGTCTAAAATTGTTCGACATTGTGTTCTGTGATGTAGATAAAAAAAGAAAATGCGAATGAAGAGGTTTTATTTAGTTCGTTTTATTCAACGTTTGCCGTAGTATTGCGGGGCAAAATAGATGTAGCATTACTGTACATACCTACTTTGTATTAACCAAATACAATAATTAAGTGTAATTTTGATTTTATAACTTACACGTTTTATGATTTTCATGAGGTTGCCTGTATTTTTTTAGGAAAGTATTTTGAAACAATTACACATTAACTCTAAGTAACATACCTACTTGAAACATCATTTTCAACTTTTCTGTATATTTATAATTAAGAACACGTAAAAAATCCTCTTTACAATTTATTAAATAATCACTTATTTATTTTGCTCAACTGGGTACTTACAAGATAAACAAAACAACTCGTTTTCTTCGATAATTATGTTTATTAGCTTAGCATGTAGACTAGGACATTCAAACTATCATTATGATAAGATTCATGTACTTATTGATAAACAACTATGGACTATCATACTATATTACTTCACATAATTACAGATAGCGTTCAAATGTTCAAATGTTGAAGCATTATTAAAATCAATATTTCTGTAAAAGAATACTTTAATTTTTGACGAAGAAAACTCAAACAAGTTTTCTATATTATTAAACTACATTTCAGTCAGTTGTAGGCGGAATGAAAAGTAATTTTATATAGACATTATTTATTTGTATAGCAACACCCATTAAAAGTTAACTGGCAACATGCATTGATTTATGAATACAGGCTTACTAATTACCGTCGCGCCGAATGATTTACAGGTTGTAGCCGGTTATTTTTCCAAATGGCAATAATCGACATTCCCCGCGTTTTTAGTCACGGTCAACACGCACGGAACGCGCCAACGCGCCCCGCAAACCCGGGCGATTTATTGCGATCAGTTGGTACTCACCGGCTTATCATGTCGATTCAAGGGACCTTCAGTCATTTTCTAAGATGTGATAAAACCGCCGCTGTTCGTGCGGTGACGGCTGACATCTGTAACAGGCCATCGAGATCGTGTTATGGCTACCTTCGCTGCGGCTGCGCAGATTAACGACACACAACGTTATGGCTCACTTGTGCTGTATGTGTTGGAGGCAAAGATGCATGAAGGCAGCTCTAATTTCTCGTCGACAAGTCAAGCGCGCAGCATTTCTGACAAGGACGCGACAGCGAGACGTGTTTATCACTGAATCACTGACCGACGGTGATGAGAGGTGGCGGGTGGGCGGCGAGGCAATGACGCGATGACGCGAGCGAGTGACGCGCTACTCACTCCTCCGGCTCGACGGGTGCCGCTTACCGTGTGCGGAATCACGTTCCGTTTCACCTAATCATCATGTTGATTGGCGCCATTTCGATAGACCAAGTTTTATTCTCGATTCCACAAATTTTCTTAATGTAATCATACTAACAAATGAACAATTTTAGTCTGTATTGGTTATTATAGTTAAGAACGCAATTTGCCTAAACTGTTACTTGGTACCGATAACTTATGTGTGTTCTTGTTATATTGCGAAATTATTGCATTTAAGCGACGCTAATACAAATAGTGAATTTATAATACATGAAAGTTAAATTCACTGTAGTACTATGTACAATAATTCTTATACAAGTGTATTCCGTGCTATATAGCTAATACGCGACTACAATATATGTATAGCTGATAATATGTAGAGTAAATGAGAACCTTTGAGCAAAAATAATCTTATCAAGATATTGCTCGAAATAATGTGTAGGAGTTAAATTATGCTTGACCATCTATGTATACTTCGCAACGAAATCAATTAATTAATCGAAATATGAAATACCAACTCGTATAAGTATGTTAAATATTATATTGTGAGTACCTGGACAAGAACTGCTATTTCTTCGTGAATTTGATTTCGATTAAATAAAAATGTTTATGTTTTCTTCATTTAGTACTATACAAGACCTTGTCACGGGATTTTGTTTTATACAATACCTAAGCATTGCATAGCTAAATTGATTAGGCTGCCTGCTGTCTGTACACGTGGATATTTAAAGTAAGCGGGTTTTATGCGGTTACTATAAATACAGTGATTAGCGGGAAAGCTTTATGTGCATAATACAGACAATGTAACCGTCTGTCCGTCTGTACGCTATGCTTTTACTGTAAAATCGCTTCGCGGATTGTAATGACATTCGGCATCGATTGCCGAAACACTTAGCCTCTTACTCTAACTGCCCGTAAACTCGGAAATCTCCTTTAGTCTTAGCTGATATAACTTTGAAATCCATACATGTAGTCTTCTTCTACAGCACTGATCGCAATTTGAAATCCAGTCTCGAACCGACTGGCACGCACCTCTACCTTGTTACATGCATTAATTTAAATATCATTCACTATAACAATTAAGGAAAACATCATGAGGAAACCCGCACACTTTAGATTATGTTATAAAATTGTTTTTGGGGTGTGACAAGTCTGCAATCAACATTTGGTCCAGCAAGGAAACAAGGAAACGGTTTTAAAAAAATATTTCCTATTCCCACGGATTTGTGAAATGTTAATTCTAGAAGTGTTATGATCAATGAATAGATATTCAAATTACATTTTTTAACACCTATGTCGGTACGTATGGAATACATACCGAATTAAATATGTCTATCTTAATTATTCAATTTAGAACATACCTACTTCCATAATTGAAATTAATATCTTATATTAAGAGTTATCGCAAAATAACATCTCTTGCGCGACAAACTAATTTATGGTGGCGGTGAGGGCTGGCGGGGAAGCCGGCGCGGGAGGGGTCAGATATCTCGCCCAAGGCTTAGGTACCCAATATCTACTTAAGACAGATAATTTTTCCACACGAGCGACGAACTCCGTCTCTCGTAATCAATATTTTTTGCATTTGTGTTGGAAAGCTGACTTTTATTTGTTATTTCGAGTGTGTATTGCGTACGTCTTTTTTAGCAATCACTTTTATTTTCAAATATCCTATGTATAGAAGATACATATTTGGTATATGGTGGAACACGGATACGGTTCGTCCGGGGAAATATCTGCCTCACTTTATTTTTACCGTAAAACAGTTAAATTAACAGCATTCTGTATTTTGGTCCGAAGGATGTGGATGCTGGTGTACGTGAATATTATTGACCATCGCAGTCTTCAAGAGTAGCAGCGTATCTGAGGCCGATCTCTAATAATATAGCGCGAATCCTAATAAATACTTACTGTTAACAAGTACTAGCTGGACTAATATTACTAATAGTCGCTGTCAGTTAAGCTGGTAGAACCCTCTGGTCCGACTCCGGCGGCACCACCGCCACACCTATTTCTGCCTTATAAGAGCAATTTTTAGCGCTGCTGTGTTCTGGTCGGTGGTGTGGTGGAAGGGTGTGGTAAGGGAGACATACTTTTTCGAGGCATTCCAGCTTCAGGGGTAGCGGCGCATTTGTGGTCGACCTGAGATAGAAATCTAATCTTATCTGGGGTCGATTACAAATGTCCACGGGCGGCAGTAGCCACTTACCATCGGGTGGACCGCATGCACGTGCGCTACTTCCATATTATAAAAAAGTCCTATTTTTATATTCCTTTAATTAATAAGTACTTACAAACTAATTCTTATTAAGACTAGACTAGTCGAATCTAGAAGACTAATCGAATTCACACTAACAGTCCTACTCCTATAGCCTTATTAACGGTTGGTTGAAGATGTCTATAGTCGGCAGTGGTGCTTGCTCGCTTCTTACTCTCTTAACATTACAGTAGATTTTTTTATTACGATTTTTTTGTATGTTTAAATATGACTTTTAAATAACCATGTCGGTACAATCTTTAAAAAATTTGTTTATCGATTAAAACGGATCATCTTAACCCAAATGAAACTTATAAAACTTATAAAATGTTTACATCGTTGCAAATTATTGTTGATCGAAATTTATAAAATGGTCCGCGGCATTATGTCAAATGCAAAGCATGAAACAGAAAATTATCAATAAAAATATGTACAATACAAGATACTACTTTAAATATTTTAGAATATATATGTCAATTTGTTGTTTTTTTAAGTTGGATTATATTAATAATCCTGCCTATTTATTCACTTTTGGCCAGCGTCGCTTTATCTAAATCCCTACATCGGAATACTTTATCAGACTGTTTCCATCATGTACAAACGTCATCAGGGCTGTCAATAAAAGTCCTAAAATTTTCCTTTCTTATTCGGTGAAATCGATATCTCATACCACATCGCTCATAACCCTGAGAGTTCAGTTTAGTTTCAAATTGATTCGCGGGTAATTTGAACAACGTGTAATATACCTATATAACCGAAATGGGCAACAAATTTATTACAGAAATGATGAGAGATCTATATACGATCATAGATCATCCATAGATCAAAACCTGTAAGCGAATAAATTGTACGTCAATTTTATATACCTATAACAAGAATCTCACAAGTAAATAGATTCCAAATACATAAGATATCAACCTTACTTCAGTACGCATACGCTTAATACGTATCTACAATCCCAAAAACAGTGCCCATATCTTCAATTTGGATGTCAATCGAATATGTCGTAAATAACTGATTTCGGGTCAGTTCAACATGTTTTTCTCTTGGAAGAATTCCTCCATATTAATGGCCATGTCAACATTCACTCTCTTCTTTTTTATTCCCTGTCAATCAACCACATACATCCGCCATGCCAACTATTCGCAAAACATTTTTTTTACCTTATGAAATACATTATTGTATCCAACTTGGCTGATGGCTGGTAATGGCTTAACTGAGGAGGTCTTACCAGCAAAACACCCACATAAAGCCAGCGATACTTTAGTCAGTACCACCTCATAATCTCTTCGAAGCGGTACTAAATCAATCACGTTTTGTGTCGCTCTAACCGACGACTTGCATTCGGCCCTTCTTCATCATGATTTTGTACCAACAATTTTATACTCAGGCTCTAAAAGTCTTCCATTAATAACACCACAATCGGTCCTCCTTATTTCATCATCGTCGAACATAGGATACATTTTATTTTGTACTTACTAAAAGATGTCTAATTTCTAGAACTTTACTCGAAGCGTTCTTCTGCACGTAATTACTGAAAAAATATTGTCCATCATATTTCATGTTCCATCTTATCATCACCATATCGTCATCGTAATAATGACTATCTAAGTTAATCAGATCTGCCTTATAATTTTTCAACTGAACCGTTTTTTGTCTCTTCTGTCTATTTCGATTATCAAATGTATAAAAAGATAAGCTTAAAATATTCGTGCGTTTTACTATCCTAATTCAAACCCTATGTGTTAATCAAAAATCACAGCATTTCACTAACAAATACCGATAATTTTGAAATTAATCCGAATAGATTAATTACCGTATTAGTTTCGTTATCGCATTATAATATGCTGCAAAGTATTCTATGTAACATTTAAACAACTGAAACATCATTTTGTTTGATCATCCTCGTTTAAACAGCTCATTTGAATGTTTTGTAATTACATTTACGTAGGTGAGTGATTCAATTGTCCGGTGGAATTTTTTCATTTTATTAATATTCAGATAATGGACGTCTGTAGGGGAAAGCATTCATAGAAAGCGATAACTTGACAATTACGCGACGTAGGATCACAGCGTCATTTCCGGGGCATTTGTTTCGAAACTTGAGTCGAAAGTTTGAACCTATGTGACTATGGCTACCTCGATCTAAACTGGTTATTAATACATTCTACTATGTTTAATAAAATGATACATTGAAGATAATATGGGAATACTACTTTATCAATATTGTGCTCACTATCTTTGTATCTTTACATAATATACAATGATAGATAATAGAAATGACGTTAAATTACTTCCGTTAAATTGACTTGAAAAAAACAACTAAAAACCATATTAAATAACCGTTTTAACGATGCAGTCTATTCATAAGACCTCATCAGCAATATCTAGATATCATATAGTTAACCTCATTCCGCGTAATGGTTAAGTAGTAGAAGCTAATTTTATTCGTAGGCGGTGAGAAAATCTTACGCGGGTTGTTCGCAACTTTTACGGATGAATGGATCATAAACCATAGAGGATTCTATATACTAAAACTTCTTGGACGGCTAGCGAACGAATACTATCAGAGTTTCTAAGTTATCTAGTGTCTGCCTTGCACCTTGCCTATGGGGTTACTTGGCTTACAGCTGTGGGGTCCCGTACTCTTCTTGCTAAATACACACTCATATGGATAATGTTATACCCGCACACGAAACCATATTAATGCTTGTCACATAAATAACCTTTGGAGAGAATCTAACCCAAAATCGCCGGCTCAGTGACCAATGAGGCTCATTGACCACTAGACTAAGGTTTTCATTGCTTTTCGCACACTATTCGACTCATTGTAGCTTCAAACACGCTACGTGATATTGGAGACTATTAGGTTTTAAAACGAGGTCTCTTGCGATCCCGATCGGGGATCTCTCTCTCTCTCTTTTTAAGCATAAATATTTTTTAGAAGGAGGTAAATTTCTCTCTCGATCAGATCGACACGATCGATATTTTTGTCTCGTTCAATTTTTATGTAAAGAAACGTTGCACTTATCAAGTTTCATTTCACAAGAGAATTCCAAGAAAGATGTTATCCTACACAAAAATTTTAATAAATGCAATTAAGGTTTATTAATAATATTTTAACTTATCATGTAGATAGCTGATTAATTTGATACCTACATAATGTCGCATATGCGCACTCAACTAACTTTGTCTAAGAGAAAATCGCTTCTTCGCAGCCACAAATAAAGGTACGACATAGAAAATCTTTGACTAAGCATAACGCATATAATAACGCAATAACGCAAGACTAAGCATAAGTTAAAAGTTTACCAAATAGTGACTCAAAAGATTTTTACAGTTATCAGTTTCCCCGAAGCTAATACTTCTATTATATTGTATTCGTATAGAATATTATATTTTTACAGTAATTGGCTATGTTATCTGTGTATCCGCGTGAGAAATTAATGAACACGTCATATATTAGTCGCGTATTGTTAATGTCGACGAAGTTAATAAACGATTATTTGCTGTTTCCACATTTGAGATAAGCATAGATAACAGGCTCATTAGTGTTGTTTTCCGCACTGCCACTGTTCTAGTAGCATTATTTATCTAAGAATTCAATCAAATACTAATAAGTATCTAGCGCGAGTCTCATCGAAATATTTGAAAGTTTGATATTCAAAAAGAAACAACTCCACCAGCCTTTCGCAACTTTTTATTTAAATATGCATAGGTTTTTTATTGCTCCTTAAATTGATTTCAGAATCATCATTGTTAGATTAATCATCATTGGTGCCTATTTCATCGAGGATATTGATTACACTTATTGCTACAAATGACCTTACGTTATTATGGACGTGCAAATACTTTTCATCCCTCAGACAGACAGACAGACAGACAGACAGAATATTGATCGTCAGTATTTGTGGTTTCAGCAAGATGCGGCCACAGCGCACACCCACAGTAACGTAATAATAGCAGTGTTTTGACCTTCGTTTTGTAATCATCACTCGATTTTTGGTGACGCACGTCATATGAGTCCTTCTGTAATCTGAGGTCTTCTTGTCAATGATCCTTAGAATCGTTGTAAATTCCTACAACGCCTTTTGGCACGGAGTTCAACCAAGGAAGTTGTGCGGCAGCGCGCACGCGTAGATACTCGTATGTAAGCAATGTACACCAACGCGAGTATGCATGTAAACATCGACACTCCTACATAAATATTAGTTTATATAAAAGATCTTTCAAATATAACATACAGCGAGCTCAATTTAAGTCATAAAAATATTCAAGCGCCAATAAATAATCGTAATATAATAAAATACATATTGTTAATATTACAGTATCCGAATTTATGAGCCGATGTTATCGTGTAGATAACCTAACTGTGTAAGTTTGGTTTTATGATTGAATGAGAATGTGGGCTATGAAGGTAACGTAATATGGTAGTTTTATAGCTATAGCTTGTGGCCATAAAATCCCTATAGATAGATAATTTAAGCGTTAAAGACTAGGAAATTGATGAGATGTGATGTCATGTTTTTTATCGACAGTACAAAAATCGACTTTTGATATATATATGTAGCTCGGCTAATTACTGATGGCTGAACACTACCTGTGATAAATCTGCAACGATTAAAAAATCTTCGATATTATCTTCTCGATTGCAGTCTGGCAGGTCATAATATTTATTCTTTTTTTTACCGTAATTAGGGCTGATGTTTTGTTCCACTTTTAACCATAATAATGAAGATAAACCGAACATTTTGTAGAAAATCTACCTACATCACCTTGCTTAAGAACTAGCTGCAGCGATGATATTTGCACATGCCAGTCGCAAGTAACAACATGGCATACCTCAGACAAAAATTAAAACTTCTCTGAGAACTTACCTACAACTTTTGTCGCTAATTTGCCATTCGTTAGTTGATAGTTGAAACTTGATGGCTTTAGCGGGAGAGCCCACAGAAGACAATAGACGCTATTAAATTCAATATAGAAATTGTCCTCCACTCACAGTTTATAGAGGAGAAGTAGACAGCTCTTCTCTCGTGAGTTGGAGCTGCCAAATAGAAGTCGCTATAGAACTCTGATAGCTGATAAGCAAGCGATGAAGCAGAGTGCAGACTTTGGATGCAACCCTTTTTAATTTCCTAAAATGGGGCACATATTACAGGGCATACAGACAGACAGACAGACAGACAGGGCATACAGAAGCAAAGTTTACACCCTGCTTGGGATACTGTTTAGAGGCAACTGTCAAATGTTTTTAAACCGCCTGTAAAGGGGGATGGGCTTTGTCATCTGACGGTAATAAACGACTGTAAGTACCACCCTTACTTGATCTTACGAAATAAGTGTTAGGTATAAGGCCACGATGTGTGAATGTCACGAAAAATGTCATTCATCTACTCCGGTTTTTCTCGAATGGAAGGAAATATAAGATTGTACGAACACGTGCCTCAGACCTGCAAAACTGTGGATATGAAAATTTGACACAATCCTATAAATAATATATTTTCGATCGCGTCAAAACTATTCGAGATTGTTGCAAATTTTAGAGAGATTGAGGTCGTGAATCCATACAAAAGCTATATAATTATAAAAAAAAGCTATATAATACAGCTCATTGCCGTAGAAGAGTAAATAGCGCAATCATGGGAAAAAGAATGAAAAAATGTACATTTTTTAAAACACTTTTATGGAAAATACATCTTTTAGGTAGGTATGTTTGAGTGGCGAATAAGATATACAAAAGAACAATCAAATCAGCTAATAAAATTCTTGATATAGATATCAAATTTTATTATCAGGCAATTTTTCAATTATCAACACTGAAAATCAGTGTATTCAGAGAATATGCATTGATAATACTTACACATATAAATAGGCGAAACTGACCACTGTCTTCAGTCCTTACTTAATTATCATTGCAAGTGCACTGCGACAACAAAAAGAACGGCTTATTATATAATGAAAGGTCAGTATTTATTTATTACTACTCGTAATGACCTATAATCCAGATTAGAGGGCAGCATGTGGTGTTCTGTTCTAACATTGCCACTTTTTTGGAGTTAAAGGTTAAGTAAAATCGTATCATGTTATCATACTGATTTGAAGTAGCGTCACCAACCAGAGAGCCGAGAGGCAAGAATTGATTGGGTCTATCTTCCTTTGTATTACTTACATGATTCTTTCTTATCTTTTACCCACTATTTATACCATTACTTTGTTAGTCTTTTGCATATACTTGTCTCTTTTTCTCTTGTATTTAATGATACAAAACAATACATGAAAACATTTAACGCTTTTGTTTTGAAATAAGAAATATTATTGTCATATTTTCTTAGGGTTTCATGAATTATTACTACTTTTTAAATGTATTAAACTTTTTAAATGTGTTGCCATTTTATTTAGCGCCAGCTTATTCAATATAATGTGTTATATTTAACTTACATATACGCTGAATCATGACCCATAGTACATTGTAGAGGTCACAACTATTATCTATTTGAAATATTGAAAATGCTTAAGTCGATGAATTCTTCAACAAAGGTTGTTTTTTGATATACGATTAGTTTCGAAATTGTAACACAATTCGTCACTCACATAGCTATTGAAATTTTAATCAAAGACAGTTACTGTTACGGCTAGCTAAATTAACTTGAATTTAGTCACAGATATTTTACTATAAGGACTTATATTTATTTTATTCACATCATGAAATTAATAACTTCGTATTACAATTTTATTTTACAAGTATTTTAATTTCGTACCTTGTGTCTAAAATCTTAAAATTCTCTCCATATGTTTAAGAGAATTACGTATCATTTGCTTGTAATAAAAGAAATCTTTAGCGTCCATTTTGACATATCCCAATGATAAGTGATAAGTGATCAAAGAAATCGTTACATAAGGGTATTCCTGCATATTTAGAAAAAGGAAAGTGTTATTCAAACTAGATATACACAGGCAGTTTACACAAATTTTACACAGGTAGAGTAACTCTGAGAACTTACTCGTAATTCCTTATTAGTACGAAGTTTACCAAAACGACTTGCGGTGGGAGTTGAATGATAGGTTTCATCGTGTTAGTCAAAGGCGTTATTTCCCGTCCATGCAATTTTTTCTGACTATTTATCTTTTCTCTAAAATACCAATGTTTGCATGCTTGTAATTATAGAGTTTTTAACCCCAAAACCGAATGCGGGAAATTTTCTTAAAAGCTGATTTGATAGCGGGAGATAAGCGTAAATAATTCCTTTTCTGACTAATGAGTATACCTACACCAGTCGTGCGTCGAAGCTGACACACGTAAATTTTTCCCGAAACAGATATCACCTCACCTCCTTTATCTTTTTTTTAGGTGATTAATTCTGATAAAAGATAAATTAAACAGATTCGTCTGCTCCTTGGTTAATATGTTATATATAATATACATTTAAACTTTATAAAATAAAGTTGGTTGTATATTTACACTATTATTTAATGATTTTATGTTGGTACCACTTAATTTTCTCATATTTATATAATGTACTCACAATAGATGGTAAGATTACTGCAATACATGGGTAAATTGGTTATAAGTAGAAAATCTGCTGAGATGCTAAATCTTGTCAATAAGACTCGAAGTTGAACTAGAAATCATTTGTGAAATTACTGTTCTTTACATACTCAATGCATTACGATAACAATCTCAACAACCTTTAAGTCGAATAAACTTTAAATTCCAGAACCACTCGAAATGTAGGTATATGAATGCGATGGTCTTATAACAGAGAAGATTAACTGTCAATTGTATTTCGTCGATTTTATTGTCCTTTTGTTTCTATGATTTACTATTTTGTTTCTATGCTTTACCATTTTGTTTCTATGTTTTACAGGCGCAACGATCGTTCTGATCTGCGCGACCACACTTGTCCTTGGCGATAGGGTGGATTTGATATATGACGCTTGCCTACAAAATCCAACTGAAAGATTATTGGCACATGAGAACTGTGATAGCTACTATCAATGTGTAAACGGACTATTAGTCCCTCGTAAATGTCCAGTGGGTCTACAGTTTAATACAGAAATACAACAATGTGATTGGCCAGATCTTGTTAAATGTAGTGACAGATATACACAAAAAGACGAGCCAGAGAAAAATAAAGATGATGAAACATTAAAAGAAACAGACAGAGTTAATGATGTTCCAAATTTAGTACTATCCACCTGTGCTGCAGAAGGATCTGACGGAGTTCTAGTAGCCCATGAATATTGTAACAAATTTTATACATGTTCGAACGGATTTCCTGTCACAATTGAGTGTCAATTAAATCTTCTCTTCAACCCCACTAAAGGATGGTGTGATTGGCCCGAAAATGTAAAATGTGGTGAAAGAATAATTCCCAATGGTGACGGCAACAATGATGGTGGCGAAGGAGGTGGTGGAGGCAACGGCGAAAGTGAAGATGGAGGCAGTGATATTGGTGGCGGCGGTGACGGAAACAATAATGAAGGAAACGATGACCCCAGTCAAGCTCCTGCTATCTGTGCTGCCGAGGGTTCGGATGGAGTTCTAGTAGCCCATGAATATTGTAACAAATTTTATAAATGTTCGAACGGACTTCCTGTCACAATTGAGTGCCAATTGAATCTCCTCTTCAACCCAAGTAACGGTTGGTGTGATTGGCCTGAAAATGTAAAATGCGGTAAAAGAATCATTCCCGATGGTGACGGAGATGGTGGAAACGGCGGTGGAGACGGTGGAGGCAGTGGCGGTGCAGAAAACGGTGAAAGTGAAGATAATGGCGGTGGTGGTGAAGGAAACAATAATGAAGGAAATAATGACCCCAGCCAAGCTCCTGCTCTCTGTGCTGCCGAGGGTTCTGACGGAATTCTAGTAGCACATGAATATTGTAATAAATTTTATAAATGTTCGAACGGATTTCCTGTCACAATTAAGTGCCAATCGAATCTACTTTTCAAACCAGGACAAGGATGGTGTGATTGGCCTACTAATGTAAATTGCGGTGACAGGATTATTCCCGACGGTGACAGTGATAACGGCGGAGGAGATGACGGAGGCGGTGGAGGAGGTGGCGGCGGAGGTGGTGACGGAGGCGGTGGAGGTGGCGGTGATAGTGGCGACGGCGGAGAATCTGATGACAATTACAACGGTGGACATGATGACCCCAGTGAAGCGCCGGCTCTTTGTGCTGCCGAAGGTTCTGACGGAGTTCTAGTCGCTCATGAATACTGCAACAAATACTACATATGTTTTAACGGCCTCCCCGTGACTCGTCCTTGTCCACCGAATCTACTTTTCAACCCAAGTAAAGGATGGTGTGATTGGCCTGAAAATGTAAACTGCGGGGACAGAATAATTCCCGACGGTGACAGTGATAACGGTGGAGGTGGTGGTGGTGGAGGTGGAGGAGGAGGAGGAGGTGGAGATGGTGGTGGAGGTGGAGATGGAGGCGGCGGTGGCGATGGCGGCGGAGGTGGCGACGGAGGCGGCGGTGGCGGAGGCGGCGGAGGTGGAGATGGAGGCGGCGGTGGCGGTGGCGGCGGAGGTGGAGATGGAGGCGGCGGTGGCGATGGCGGCGGAGGTGGAGATGGAGGCGGCGGTGGTGGTGGCGGCGGAGGTGGAGACGGAGGCGGTGGAGGCGGCGGTGGCGGTGATGATGGCGACGGCGGTGAATCTGATGACAATAACGACGGAGGAAATGATGACCCCAGTGAAGCTCCTGCTCTCTGTGCTGCCGAAGGTTCTGACGGAGTTCTAGTCGCTCACGAATACTGCAACAAATACTACATATGTTTTAACGGCCTCCCTGTATCTCGTCCGTGCCCGCCGAATCTCTTTTTCAACCCAAGTAAAGGATGGTGTGATTGGCCTGAAAATGTAAACTGCGGGGACAGAATAATTCCCGATGGTGACGACGATAATGGTGGAGGTGGCGGAGCAGTGGCGACAGTGATGGAGACGGAAGTGGTGCTGGAGACATTAGTAGAGATGCCAGAGGAAGGATCAGTGTAAACAATGCCGGAGGTAATTGTGACGTTGGTGACAAAGGCTTAGGCTGTGATGAAAGTCTTAGTTGAGGCAGTAAATCTGTTCGTAGCAATAACACGATAACCAACGACGCTATTGTGGCTCGTGCCGTTTGTTTCTATTAAATCTGTTCTTCCACAAATACTACGGATAAATCTGTAAATTTTATGAGCATGTTTACGTAGTATGACTGGCTATATCATAGGCAATGTGAACTATAATTACCGATACCAACTGAAACTTACTGTGATTATTATAACAGCTACATATTTTGAAAATGGCGATTTTTATGAAATGTTTTCGTCCTATTAAAACTGTAACAAATTTTATGTTAGTTCTAACTTGTCCATCTAATTTTGTATACAAATATGTATTTGTTATAAAACTAATTTAAGATAGTCAAATTTGAATCCAGAACTGTAACATAATAACATAATTATTTTAAAATGTATTTTACTTTGATTTTTCTTAATTATAACTATTTCGTCCGAATTACGTTGTACATATGTAATTAAATTATAAACATTTTAAACCTATTATTTATTTTTATTATTGTTAGGAGTTGAAATGTAATTTATTATTGTATTAACATGTTAATAAAACATAATAAAATGAGCAGTTCTTTTTAATTTTAATTTTTTATCAAATAACTGAGAACCTTAGTCAGGATAGGTTCATTTAATGTATTTTGTGTTTATAATAAAAAAGGCACAGCAAACATGCATAAGATCGTCATCATTGCCTTTAGTATTGTAACATCAGAGTGGCCAATAAATTTCTTGCCTTCTAGAAACTTTATGACGCTACGTTTAAAGAATTCATTTGTAAAGATTTGTACAAGATCGCATTTACCTGCCTATGCATAAGAGAATATACATGCACGGTAATTTGGTCTCGGAAGCTATTTCATCTCGGCGTTAACAGAGCGCACAAGCACACCTACATACACTGCCTGTAATATTTTTTTAATGAAGTGAGTAGCAAACAAGCAAATAGCAGTTGCAATTGGCCACAATCGCAAACGTACTCTTAAGGCCGGTTCAGACTACGACACTATACACCGTACACTCAGTGTACACATCGAATGTCTCTGTGTGAACA
>DWQT01001014.1:0-18589 GCA_018244895.1 Myscelus amystis hages
TCTTTGCGCATTTGTCCCGGGAATCAATGTACCACCAACCGTCGCAGGAATCTGTTCAAAAGTGTTAAATCGGTTAATATAATGATGATGGATGCCGTCCCGACCAAACAGCCCACAGCGGGGGTGTTTTACCCCACTCTACAAATAAAATATTTTTATTATTAACTAGCTCTTTGTCCCGCTCGCGCGCACTAAATCTTCCAATCAGGCCCTCTCCCTTGCACCATTTAATCGAAATCATATTTCTGTTTTGTCATTATGGTATCACGTTTAGAGAGTTCCTCTCCTTTGTCCCGTATTTCGAATCGCTGGTTTCTTGTTTCCAATGCAGCTTGGGTTTTTGTTTTCTTTTTTGATAAGTCAGCATTAAGAAATACGAGACCTTTAATGTAAGAGCGAGCAAACTTTATATCACATTTGATTAAATAAACTTTCGCGAACAACTGTGCACTGTCTCCGTTGCGGTCTCTCAGCGCCATCTGTCGAGCAGTAGTAAAAAGTGCTACTTTTTACATGTTTACCTTAGAACTACCTATGAATGGAGCCGCCGTTTCACATAAAAAAGGTGCAACCGTGTCAAAATCAGACAATATTGTTTAAAAACCTAAGACAGACGCATATGACTTCCTTTCATCATCACGGCTTACCTGTGGGATTTTACAAAAAACACCGCAGGTAGCCCATTTGTTTGTTATTAATTCTCGCGTCGAATCTCGTTTTTTTTTACCACCGACCAATTTAATACACTAAGAATATTAATTATAATTATAAGCGGGCCTCGTCTGTTCGTTGTTGGTGTTGGATCCTTTGGTTTTGGTTCTAAATTTAAATCTGATCATTTATCATGCGACAATGTCGTTTTTATCTCGGAATTGTTTTTTTTTTGTATAAATTATAGTTTGTATCGAAGCCTAACTCTGCAGTGGAGTGGGTGCCCGTTGAATTACTACCGTAGCTGATTAGGTAACCGCATTGTATAAGATAAGTAGGTATACATAGATCATTCTGTGGAGTGCAATGTTTCCTCTCCACTCTTTATCTATTATCTATGCACACATTAACTATATATTATGTTCATTAAAATTAGCATAATATATTTAAGCTGCACTTTTGACTTTCCTATCAATGGGGAATTAAGAAAAAAATCTGGGTATATTTATATAAAACAGTTTTTATGTTACACAACAGTATGTACATATGTACGGTGTTGATGGATAACGAAAAAATTCATATCGCTTTCAAATTCAAAAATGTAAAGTTAAATGGCCGTGACATTAATTCTAAAAAATATGTCTATCATCACACTTACATAAACTCGTACAGTATAGGTAGATTTTTCACAAATTGTTATAGAAAACGGTTGACTAAAAAATGGCGACTACGACGGATGTTTAAATACTGTCTACATCGTTGATTTAAATTTTTTGGTAGATCGCGCTGAATCCAAAATGAATAATAAATGTAAACAATATCCTGGCGCCTGCCCACAGTGAATTAAAATGCAGCAAGCGAACACAATCTTTCTTTATTTATCAATTCGCAAGCATTCCTTGGCTTCGATTAGACGGGCGTGCCTCTGCGTATGGATCATAAGTGTTTTGATGATACGCTATGCATTCCTCCCGCTCTTTTCCTCTTGTACAATTACACAGTGTAGTAATGTACGTAGAAGTGAGTGTCCGGCTAGTTGCCGCTAAGTATTATTCTTAGTCGGTTAGTGCGTTCAGAAAGCGTGCGCGGGCGTTTCCTGATAATTCGCCGGCGACGCGGCCCGGCGCCGGCGCACTTACCGTAACACCTCTTTTGTTTCAATGCTTATTTTATACGTTTGTGTTTTAGTAAAGATTTATAGCATGGCATTTGTAAGTGTTAAAAGAATGTCGTGAAATTCTTTCGCTACTTGTCACTTTAGGTTTAATGCTTTATCTAGAGCTGATATTTTTCTGGTATATGCATGTTGCTTTAGCCACTGCATATATTTGCGTGTGATTAGTAAAATTATTTATATATTTATACATACGTAGCATGATAGAAATTTAATCTCAATATTATTATAACTTCGAGGTAAAGCAATAAATATAGGTATAATATGTATTTATTTATGTTTTCATGATACCTAAAGCATATTTTTTTAACTTTGAACAATATTGTTGAGACATTTAAAAATGACGTGTTCTTAGAATAATTCCATTTTCAAATTTTACAAAGGGGTATTGCGGCTAAATTCTCATGTAAAATCCATACGTAGGTATTTGGATTCGAAACCAGGCCGTGTTACCTAATACTCAACATTTATTATCGACTATCACTGTTGTAACTAGAGTGCAAGTCAGTGCATGGTGGTGCATCGATAGAGCCCACATGGCCTCGATTTTGTTCGTCTTTTTATCGCCCAACAAAATTAAAACCTTATTTCCGACCCAGTATCATGATTCTAGACTGTCGGACTCACCTTGACTGAATTCCCTAATACAGACCTTAGCACTTATTTTCGTTATCACGATATGAACCAAATCGTGATCGTGACAAATTGAAATTGAAGATTTATTGGCGTCCCTGACTTTTCAAATTTTTGAACAATGCGTATTTAGTTCGACATTTATTAAAAATGTGGTGTTATAAATATCAATTTAAATGGCTTGTTAGGAGTCGTGGAAGCCACGGCTTATAAGTTATAGCCAGTTACGGGTCACCATTAACCGCCAAGCTAATATATCACGATCTAAACATTAGACGCAGAACGCAAAGTTAACCGCCGACTGTCTGTAGAAAGCGCTATTGTGACTGTTAAAATTTATAATATCTCATTCCGCGAGAATGAGGCAATTAACTTCATTTGTTATCGTATATAAATTCAGATACGATATATTTATATTCCTACGAAGTTTTAAACGTGTGTCGACACAGAGTCTACTGAAACACAGTTTGTTAGTTACGTCTACCTAATTTCTAAAGATATCTGGCTTGATATGTTATATGTCTATAAAAAGCGCTCAAAGCGAAAAGCCGTGTTTCAATTGTGAATCGCTGAAGCCACTAATAAAGCATCTGTCTTGACTCTACGATGTGAGAACCCAAGAAAAACGTTTAGAGACGAGTAAATAAATAAAAGATGGCGGGCGAAACTCGCGATACTTCTCAAATTGAATATTAGATTGAAATTACGCGCTCGGGCGGCTCTCTCCTCCGCCTTTTGTTACGCGAATGATACATAAAGCGCGCGCGCATACAAACACAGTAATAAGAATTTTAAATTAGCATTCTTTTTGTGTTCCACGCCACCCCAACTCACTCCCCGCACCCCACCGTCTTAATAATATGGAGAAATTGAGTTGTTATACACCCTTTTCGGAGGAGGCGCGGGTGCAGCGGCACACCTCGCGGAGAAGCCTTTTTGTAATTGAATTTAGATATTCTTTCCCCGGATATAACGACGGGGAGGTTGGGCCCGCTAGTTCCGCGAATGGAATACATGTAAATGGCGATATGAAATTCTCGAGTCGTCGCTGTGACGATGTCGTGTTATTATTGTTGACGTTTTTTACATCGCTCCCTCTTGTTCTGATTTAGTACACGCACATGGGTGTAAATATTTTTTACGGCTCTGAGATTCACTCTGTGTTTATCTAATACCATTTAAATAAATTTTGCGGCCAAAACAAACTGCCGTTTTTTTAATTTGTGAAACGCACATCACTAATTAGCTGTTTCCTATAATTTTATAATATTACACACATAAGTTAACAACGTTATCTAAACACTAAACATAAGAAAGGAATAGACTATCGGTAGACACTAGCGAGGAATGGAATAGAAAAACATTCTCCAAAAAATGAGTGAAAAAACATGTGACGCCGAAAATTTTATCGTCTTTTCTCAATGTACTCATGTTCGTTTCGTGTTTTTTTTTCTAATCTAAGATATACCAAATTACTATTATAGATTAAGATTAGATACTATAGCGTTATCACGCAAATATTTATATTTTTCTTTCGTCTATTCGAAATTATAGATCAATGCGAAGACTCGACTAATTTCACTTACAATTAGAGCGGGTAAGGTTGTATGAGCTAGAGTAGTTGAATTTGATACTAAGCAAAGCGGATAAGTGGGCACAATGGGTTACCCGAAATAAGTTCTATTAATTTGATCAGCCTTCCGAGAAGTAACGATAGCATGATACTGGTATGTAATTACAGGAGGCTATTAACGTCGACCGTGTACAAACATGGCGGATGATTGCTGGTTTCGTTTTAATTGCGCACGCGCATCCCAATGGCCGATTCGAACAACATTGTGGAATCGTGAGAATATCCATCAGTATTGATTTTTAATGATTTATTGTTACATTAAAATGTAACAACGTAATTATGAAGTAAGCTATGTCCATACAAAGCTTGTATTGAGTACGAGTACCCACCTCATAACATCTAACTTCTTTAGTGTTTCGGTGCTGGCGGGCTCTGTTCTAAGTTCAAATTTTTGTTTACAATGTTCAGTAATTTCCTCAAAAGTTCTATCAACCTCGTACTATAGGTACATGAATATAATAAAACTAAGTTTCGTGTTATTTATAAGTCAGTTGTTACTCACGACAATGTACGCGAAACTTAAATAGTTCCAGTGCAACCGTTTATCCATTATTTCATTATTTTCAAAACTCACGAATAGACACTCACACATTGATGGCATTAATTATACCTACATAATTGTATTTATCATTTTATAAATTTATCTTTTCTTTATATGAAAACAACTTAGTTGTTCTGACGTTTATCATTGACATTTGTCGTCATCGCCATCCATCATTACAGAATATACGGGTATAAGTAAGAAACAATGCAGCCAGCTCAGCCTTACCTTTCATCACTCATCTTAAACAAAGGATTCAAATATCTTCGTGTTTCAATTCGTTTAGTCCATAAAATTTTGGTACAGAACGTAATTACCACTACTAAAAATATAATCACTCAAATGATCATTAATGACACATTGTAGCGAACAAGTCGTCGGCGTCACGCTCATCTGAGGAATAAGATTAAAACTAATTCGAGGTCTTCCAAATTATAGGCGTAAGAGCGGCGGATGTCGCCGCTGCCGCGGCGGCGCCGACGCAGCCAAAACCGCACGTCATTGTTTTTTGTGGTAGTGGTATAGCCCTGGGCGCCTCAGCATCCGATCCGACCCCGATCCGGCCGCTAATTAATTATTTCACATGTATCGATCATTAATTACGAGCGGCCGCCCGACCGATACCGCGCACCCGTTATCTTTTAATGACGCCCGGCAATTTGTCGATCGTAATTATCCCACAAATCACACGCACAAAAACTGTGTATAATGATTTAAAAATTTAACACGATCGAGGCATTATCCAGCGCAAGCATTAATAGCAGAAAGCATCGAGATCGAATCAATCTTAATCTCGTACGAAACGTAATCCAGATTTATTTATGACGGAGGAGCGCGTGTGCTATTATGCTCGTCTGCGGCAATTTGCCTCGGAAATTGTCTTAATCGGCCGCTCAAGGGACTATTTATGTATAATTATTTCCAAATTCGACGCTCCGTTTGATGCCTTTCCGCTCTCTTTGAGGTGGTTCGACAAAAAAGTCATCTGTTGCAACAATTAAGCGAGAAAAAAATTGAAATAAGTATCGAAGGGTCCGCAATAATTACAGGCGCAAATTGACGGTTCCTAAGCATCGGACGAGTGGCGCCTGCCAGGTTACCTGCCTGACCTACACTAAAGTATGCGAAAAATTATCAAATAAAAATTACACATAATTTAAATCTTTGTACAAAGAAGCTTGTCATAGCTGATTATCATTTATTTATACTGAGTGGCCTTTGACTGGTTGTCTGGCTGCGTGGTCGAGTGGTTAGACACCCTGACTGCAAAACCAGCGGTCGTGGTTTCGATTTCCACCCAGGACAAACATTTGTGTGATAAGCACATTTGTTCCTGTGTCTGGATGTAATAAAAATATCTATACACCTACGTATTATATCATTAGGAATATGTATGTTCTCTGCTGTCCTGTTAACATAACACAGGCAGTAAACTGTCTAAACTGGAATCGGAAAGCCGTGCGTGGAATTGTCCTAAGATAGTATTATTGTTATTATTACTATACAGTACATTGATTATACAAATCTAATAGAAAACAAATGTAAGCGTTTTAAAATGAGAGCAATCATGGCACTGGCAGTCGCGACAGCCGCTGGGCGCCCAACACAATTATCTTCGAAAGCAAATAAATCATAAAATCATCCGCTCTATAGTCGATCCCGTTTTGGAGATTACTCTGGCCTAATTTACCATTCGTGCCTTGTTATTTCTAAAATTATCCTCCCTAATACAATTTAATAGCGCGTTTAGGAGCTAATTAAACAAATTAATGAGTATTACGAAACCCTTCGCGTTCATTTGGTTTTCAAAAACCTTTGTAATTATTTATAATTAGTTACTCGTAAATTGTACCATCTAAGAATTTTCACGTGTCGTTAACTGGTTAATTTTAATTGGAATGAAGTCACATTAAAACATTATCATCGTTTACTTGTTATAAATAAAAGCGAAATTAACGCTACTTTATGAACGCGATAGGGATGCTAGTCTAATAGAACACGACTATTACAGGACTCCGTGCCGCCGAGCGCGGGCGCAGGCAAAAAGAGATATTCCCATCGCGAGTTCAGATCCATTACTATTAATGAAGGTTCCAACTTAAACCCTAACGGTGGACATTGTCGGGCGCTATCCTTACCATGTACCATGTAGTAGCCACTGCCCGTCCTTTCCCACGTCTAACGAGACTACCTCCATTACGTACAACGTTTTACGTACATTCCGTACGCTTATTATCAATGTATTAAGTAAATCGTTCCCTCCGTCTTCGATCAATTTTATTTCCATTAATCGATTTTCGACATTTTCGACTCGGCCTGACAACGGCGGCTTTAATACCTTATTCATTGTAATGCCTCGCGTCGACTTAGTAGATGCCGTTTAATGCGCATTTACGATATTTTCGTGAAGAAAGCAGGCTGAGAGTAATTATTTAGCAGTGTTCTGCGGTTTCGTGCGGCGAGCGGCGAACTAATGAGGGCCCGCGTAATAACCGACGATTATAAATATGGACGTAATTTACCCCGTCTCTTGTTACCGGCCCATGCGCTATGAAACTCTCAATGTTTGCTTTGATGTTTTGCGTTTACGAAATTTTTACATATCATCACTTGACGCCTGTTATCTCATTTCGTTTGCACTTGCCAAACAACGAAGACGCAAGCACTTACCAATTTAAACTTACCTAATAATTTCTCTCGCCCGGTCGTGCCATGATTAAACGTCGTTTATTTAACTCTCATTCCACCAATTGGCACTGAAGCTGGGCTTGTGAATGTCACAAGTTTCTAATAGTAAATTCTTATTTGAAAGTGACCCACAGCGCACGATCGTCTCCCTCAGGTAAACTGTAATGAGCACCGACTTGATCGAATGTGCCATTGCTAATTAGACAATTTATTGACTACGAGTTTGTCGTATGCAATTCTGGGGCTTGGTACTTCCAAATACACATTGTTCAACTTTCTCTTCAAACAAATAAGTGGGATAAAGTACACACAGATCACACAGATTACTGGTCATAAATTGGATATTGACAAAAGCTGCATTCATTGGTTGCCGAGCTATCAATAACGTTGTGGGAGCCTCATTAATGAATTGAAAAGCGCGCGTCTTCATTATGACGAACTTGATAACTATTGTAGTACACTAATCCGATGCGGGCGATGCGATTGTGCGCGTACGCGGCATAAGCTGGTGTGCGTAAAATAGGGTTGCTACATAATTTACTCTGAACTAAGACAATTTTTTTTAATGAAATCTAAAATAATATTAATGGTCATTCGCTATACTAACCATACCTATTGTAGTAAAGTAATTAATACGCAAACGATTTGCTTAAATACCACTTGACATTTTCTTTAAAAGGTAATCTATGTATATGTACATAGGTTTAGATATTATGATATTTATTAAACTAGGCAATGTACCAAATGAGAGAACGATCGGCATCCTTAGCGCACATTCCGCTGTGCACACACAAATACATTGATCACATCCTTGCACATAGCTACGTACGTACATACATATGTGTGTGGCGAATAAACGTCACTTACTTCCGCCGTGGTTTTCTCACGCTCACACATTCGTACTTGTGTATATGTAATTTGCACTCGAATGTGTCCGATACGTTTACCTGTGTGCGTTTATCGGAAATTAGTTCTGTGCCGACCGTCAAAGTATCGATGGAAATTGACAATACCGTCGGCCGTAACGATGGGAATCACTGCACGTGTAGTCGCATAAAACATTCATTTATTAAGAGTCGCTTTCAAATGGTCGCCAAACAAAAATAATACCCACACATTTGAAGCATTTGATTTTGCGTTTGCAACATTCTAATAATCCATTATATCGTGTTAAAATAATGACAGTGCGATGTGGGCAAACAGTTGTGAGTAAACAAATTTAATATTCACAATTGCCACCTGTAATTCCAACTGGAATCGCGTTATAAAATTCACAGAGGGCACGATTCGTGTAGGGAAAAGAAAAATGAAGTTATGAGAAAATTATAAGCATTATAGACCATTCACCTCCACTCTAATTACCGGCTCTTTGCATAATTTCCATACACATTAGCACTGCGAAATGATCAACAAATTGCTGGTGCAGAGAAAAACCACAATAATTACAGTTGTAATTAATGCCTTTTTACAACGTCATCTAATGACTTCGGGGCCTTTTATTTTCGTATTATTTTGAAATGAACTTCTTCGGTATAAGCTCACCTATTATTTTTATTGAGTTTCATTACGTATTGGTTTAGTCGAAAAAAATGGTCTTTAACACAAAATGTTTAACAAATAGACATTTAAGTGGAAATTCTTAGTGGTCGTTTCTAACAAAATGTCTAAGGACTTACATACTTTTAAGAGCCTACTCATTTACCTATTTGACATTCTAAGCAAAATAGTTTTCAGTGAGCATGTTATCTTATTAGAATAGTGGTATCTGGAGTTTCTTTTCTTATTCTAAGGCGCGGCGAAAACGTCTGTTGTATTACGAACAACATACCGTATTTCTATAGGTATAGGTATTTTTGCAAAAACACGAAATATCGTCCGCTATACCCTCCCTTATTCTTTGTGTTGCGATCTTCATTTTTTTGTATTTCTTCAATGAAAAAATGCAATCAAGATTTTATTAAGCAAAATATTTCACAGAACCGGGCAAAGGAAAATGCCGTTACGTTACTTACAACAAGGCGATTCTTTCATACAAAGTAACTATCGCTTGTACAAATATTTATATTATTACGATTACCGAGTGCACGCGTAATATAATTTATCGTAAAATAATTTCAAGGACCGCACTCGACCGTTAACTATGTAAACATCAGGGCGCGGTCGCCGTGTCCGTCAAAAGTCAAGGCTTTTGCCTAAATATGGAACGACAATTTGTACGAATTCGGTATGTTTTTAAAACGTATAAATAAGCAGATCATATTTATTTCTTTAAGTCGTTCTTTTTTCTAGAGTTCCTTAATTATACCTAGCATTTACAAAATTTCATTCGTATTTATTTGATAAATATTTTTCAATTTAAATAAATAACATATTGATTTGTTACTTAAGGTACATACTACCTACATACTTATGGATGGTGCTTATCTACAACTACCTAAATACATGGTATATTTAGGTCCAACAATTGTAATATTATTTATTCGACTGCATAGTTTATCTATTACTACGTATCCGGTTTACGGTTGGGAAAAACATTTTGTGTTAATTTTATACATTATCTTTCTCACATCCTGCCGTTACAAGCAATTCACTCATTAGTCAGTGATTAGAGAATTGCGCAATGCGAATTAGTCAGTTCGTTCTAATGAACTCATTTATAGAATTTCTGTAAAAAGTAGCTGTAAATTCTACAACTGAAGCGCTATGAATACCTACACCTACACTGTTTGTAAAAAGCTTTGAATACAAATTTACACAGCATACCAGAATATGTGTGCCTTGGATGCGACGCATGAATGCAGTTTTAATCGATGCAATTTTAAGTAACGGTTCATAGAATCTTCCAAAGAGTAATTAATTAATATTATACAAAAATGGAATTCCTGGCAACGTTCCAGATTTTACGAGGTAACACAGTCAGTGAGTGTACATACCTGTATGACGACATTAAATATACCTTTATACATAATATGTGGATCTGCAGTTTTCCTTTATATGCAATTTAACAAATACATACACATTGGTCACACATAACTATCTTGAATTTTAAATATTAACTTATTTCACCAACGTTACAACGTTTCAAGAAATTCTGAAGTAATCAATTATTCTCCATGTCATATGTCATTTTTCAGCGATTAGCTATCTTTATGCTGTCAGCTAAATAAATAGGTGCCTACACATTATTTATTCGGCCCTAGTTAGGTATTTGTAGGACATACACGTATCTTTGATAACGTTTAAGATAACAGAGATGACGGCTTAATCTCGGTTTTTAACGAATTTTTATTCTAGATTATCTTCTTACTTTATCAAACACAATTTATACAAGTACACCTAATGTGCTCACGTATAGGGAGCACTTTCCAATGATGACTCGCTTCGTAATCGGAAATTCTAAACTTGGTGAGATCCAAGTCGGTCGGTTGCTTAATTGTAAAAATGTCAAAATTGACAGCGTTGACAGCTTGTCAGTCGGATAAATTGATCACGGTTGTTTGCGCAAATGCTTGTAAGATAAGCGACGTTTTTAATTTGAAACACTAAATATTACACATATTTTTCATTCAGTACCAATTTTATGTATATAAAATTTGACATATTGCGTTTAAGTAATTTAAAAACGCGCATTATCAATAGAATGTGTATATCTTGTGAATTGGCGTATAACTTATTACTTTTAGATGATAAATACAAACAGGAATCCGCGGAATACCGATGGGATTAACTCTCGAAAACAAAAACTCAATACACAAACGTTCGTCCCAACCCACTTCCGGTCGCGAGACGTACAAATACATTCAACAGTCACCTTCGGTCGATTGGGTGAAACTAGTCCGTGAGAAAATTAAGATTTAAGTACGGTGAAAAATTCATTTCAATACCTACTGTTTAATAAGTGAATACCTCCATATATTATATTGTATGTATTATATATTTATATTTAACTTTCAGTTTCTTAGAATGTGCAAGTTTTAATTTTGTGCTTTTCTTGTTTCAGGAGAGCATGTGATGCCGGCCTTTGACGCCCGGCGCCATGCCCACGCCGCTGCAGCCCGGCGGCCCCGCTAGCGGCCCGCCTCCGGAGCGCAAGCGGCGCCGCAAGCGCGACGACCCACAAAGTTCAGCCGCTCTCGAGCCGGACGACGACGACGGCGATATGAGCCCTGAAGAGGAGCCACGAAATGCACCAGCGGCCCCTGCGGCGCCCACTCCTGCGCCCTCATCCGCGCCCGCGCCCACATCGCCGCCCGCTGCACCCGACGCTGTTGATCTCACCTCAAGACGTGATTCCCCGCCGCTTTCTTCTGACGTCGAGCGCTTTGATGGCAAAATCGTTTACAATCCCGACGGTTCTGCCTACATCATCGAAGACCCCGAGCTGTCAGAAGGCGAGACTAGTCTACACGATCTGCCTAAGATAGAACCAGGATGTATCGTGGACAGCCGTGATAGCAATATTGTGGAGCGACAGCTTGAGTTTCCTCAGATAGCGAGTGCTTTTTACGTTTCAAGAAACCCTTCGTTATACGGTGCTCTATACGGCAGATTGGCTGCCGAACGTGCGCGTGCGAGGCCTGATGCACCAGTGATGCACAGCTATAGAGTGTTCAGTTTCCGTGGTGGAAAGGACGCACAAAGACCACCATCTCCATCATCCGAGTGTCCTATCAGCGTACCAGTGAAACCTATTCTTATGTGTTTTATATGTAAATTGAGTTTTGGTTACGCTAAATCATTTGTGGCTCATGCCCAATCGGACCATAGTTTATCATTACTGGATTCTGAAAGGGACGCCTTATCGAGAGAAAATGCCTCGGCTATTATTCAGTGTGTTGGGAAAGATAAGGAACCACTAGTCTCATTTCTAGAGCCCGTGGGAGCTGCTGCGCCTCCTCGTGCTTCCATATCAGGTAGTCCTAACATGTCGGAGTTATCAAGTCCTTCCGTTGAAAAACGACCTGATATAAACATGACTCCAGATAGAGATAATGACTCA
Source organism: Myscelus amystis hages (assembly GCA_018244895.1). Lineage (NCBI taxonomy): Eukaryota > Metazoa > Arthropoda > Insecta > Lepidoptera > Hesperiidae > Myscelus > Myscelus amystis. Next base: position 12,320 of record DWQT01001014.1, read on the forward strand.
ATGTTACCTAATGGTACATGTGATGATAGAAGACCGAGTCCACCAGCTTGGAGACCACCTCGGTCGATGGCTGAATCTTTAGTTCCTCAACATTCCCTGATCTCCGTAGCACATCCTCATACAATAAATGCTTCTGTGCAACCTCGAGCTAGCCCAAATTCATCCCCACCGTTTCAGGCAGCACCTCCAGCCTTCCTTTCGGGGACTACGATAGGTGTTTGTCCAGATCATCTTGGCGGTCGACCTTCAGGTGCGGACTGTCCAAAATGTGAATTAATATTGAATTCAGGAAGACTCGGTGGTCCCCTCGCAGGAATGCATAGTCGAAATTCCTGTAAAACATTGAAATGTCCCAAATGTAATTGGCACTACAAATATCAGGAGACGCTAGAAATACACATGAAGGAAAAACATCCGGAAGCTGAAACGAGTTGCATTTATTGCATAGCTGGACAACCTCACCCTCGGCTAGCCCGAGGGGAAACTTACACTTGCGGGTATAAACCATATAGATGTGAAGTCTGTAACTATTCTACAACAACAAAAGGCAACCTTAGCATTCATATGCAATCTGATAAACATCTGAATAATATGCAAGAACTACAGAACGGTGGAAATCCTGGTGAGACTAGCTTACCCCCTGCACCGCAACATACACCACCAGGAGTTCATAAGCCTCCTTTACCACACCACTCACCATTAGGACAAAAGCCAAAACCTACATTTAGATGTGACGTTTGTAATTATGAAACCAATGTTGCAAGAAACCTAAGAATCCACATGACATCTGAAAAACATACCCATAACATGCTAGTCTTACAGCAAAATGTGAAACATATGCAAACACTGTCAGCTTTACATCATAGACAACAAAGTCAGCAACAGCTGGAAAGCTTACTACATTTTCATGGTGGAGATGCACCTCCATCCAACCCTGAAGCAGCGTTAGCCGATATGGCATATAATCAAGCTCTCATGATTCAACTAATGACTGGAGGCCCAGGACCGTCACCGCCTGAACTAGGGGCACATTTAGATGTTGGCTTGAATCCCGAAGCCATGGAGCCTCCGCCAGAACCAGCAGATCCCGAGCCAGAACGAACATTCCATTGCTGCATATGCAATTGTTTTTCAACCGATTCCTTGGAAGCCTTGGGACACCATTTAGCTCAAGATCGCACAAAGATTAGAGAGCAAGAAATACTAGCCCTTGTTGCCGGCCATTACGTATGTAAACTTTGTACATACAAGACCAATTTAAAAGCAAACTTTCAACTGCACTGCAAAACCGATAAACATCTACAGAGGCTACAGCACGTTAATCACGTAAAAGAAGGTGGGCCAAGAAATGAGTGGAAATTGAAATTTTGTGGTGGCGTTGGAACCGGCAGCGCCGGAGTAGGTGGCGTTCAAGTTAGATGTTGTGCTTGTGACTATTACACAAACTCCGCTCACAAGCTTCAGTTGCATGCTGCTGGAGCGCGACACGAAGCAGCAACGCTACTGTTAAGGCACCTAAGAGATTGTGCTTCACGCATACCACGTGATCGCCCACGTGTATACCGCTGCGCACTATGCGGCTTCGGTGCCCCTCATCGCCTACCTCTTTTGCAACATGTGCGTTCAGTAAAACATTTGCAGATGGAGCAAATTCATCAGCTCCAAAGGCGATCTGAAGGCAAAGATCCCACGCCCGATGTTGCCGAACTATTCCAAGTAATCGCACAGCCTCCTGAGCTGCCGAGCCCTTATGATCAACAGGAAAATGGTAAGTAGTATCCACATTCCAATGGTTTTATAAGTAGTCGAATAAGTACGAACAAACCTCCCAAAAGTGCATTAATCTACAACCCCTTTCAAAATTAAAACAGTTATGATACAATGTTATACATATTATTAGTCTGAATACTGTCGAGGAAATTGTTAGTTCGTTACTAATACTACTTCAACCGTGACTACTCTATTGTTACTATCATTCTGCATTCTACTTCCTGAAGTCATTGTCTCTAAAAGTTTTTAATGATACCTAAACCAGAGGAACAAAACGTAATTGTAAAAAACTACGTCTGGATTATTACACTGAAAAAAACTCTTCATCGGAACGCAATCAGGTGCGCGTGCGCTCCTTATCCAGCGAATTGTTTCTTTTTTCACGCTAAATGTCGTTTATAAAAAAGCTTTTTATATACGTACTATAACAGTGGCGAAACGTATTTACTATTTATTACCCTCGTGCTAAACACATTTCGCAACATTTTACTCTATAAAGCGTGAAAATTCCATTAAAATTAATTCAACCAAAACCATTACTGGCGTTCGTATCGATAAAGTAATACGGAGTCGACTTATGAATGTGATTTCGAAACGTCACTATCGGTTTCCAATTTAAACCGATTCGTTCCTTAATCAATTTTGTTCTGAGTTTTTTACGAACTGGACTTCATTCAGTGGATCGTGCTAATAAACATACAATGTGTTTCATGTTAATTTGCTTAAGTTTTCGGTAATAAGATGGAGAAACAAGGGGTGACATCGTTAGTAGGTACTCCCTAGATCGTATCGACATTCCGAGCGTGACCGTCAGTCGCATCGGATTCAAGAGGCAATCTCCATTTGGAACGATGAACATTTAGCGAGGAATTCGTAATCACAATAATAAGATAATTACACTCGGACAAAATTTAATTTAAAGCGCTCAACATTAGAACAGGTTTCTTTAATAACGTACGCCTTACACGGTGTCGCCACAGTCGGACTCGGTCATTGGTCGGAGGCGACTCCGCCCCGCGAGCGAGGGAGACGGAAAGAAGATTTGAATTGAGAACGCGAATTTTCCATAAGTACCGCACACGGGACAATGACTCGCATTACGTATGTGGCCGTCGCGCATTAAGGATGATTGCCCCTTGTGATGAGGCAGCTACATCATCTTACAATGTCTCCGGTACATCTCCCGTATGTTTATGGCCACGGTGAAATACGATAAACTCTGAGAGAAATGTGGAGGCGAAAGAAATCCGGCTTACACAATTGTGTACCTCATGTTTATGCTTATTACTTATTTTCACCTTATTGAGTTCCCGCTTTAAACAATTGATGTTCATATAAATAAAGAATCCTTCCAATACCTACATGGCCTTCGCTGTAAAATAGGAAAGCTATATAATCTTCATAATGTATCCACATTTAAGTGATTAACTAAATGACTAACATGTACAACTATGTATGTATTTTAGTCATTTACTATCATATTTATGTCTATTATTATCTTTCGGATTACATGACTTAAAAACACGTTACAACTGATCAGTCAGTACATATCTCATACAAGGTAAAAATAAAATCCTAATAGTGAAAAGTGAACTCTATATATTCTATACTACCAGACCCGGCCAACGTTGCTTTGCTATATAAATTATAATAATTAACACCACTGAAACCCGCCTTACACGTGGAATTTCGTAAAATCCGTTCTGACCTCTACTCGCCGAAAGGAATATTCCTACCTGTCTTCTGGTTCCAGAGATATCGTGATGAGTCAATATATCGCTGTAACTCTCCTATATGCACATATATATAGATATAGATAATTTGAGTGAGTATGTTCTTTTACATTTTCAGTCAAAAAATCTCATAGAAGTAAAGTAAAAAGTAAAATGTCTATCTGAAAACTTGGAGTTTCGATATAGGTACCTACAACATTTCAGCACAATCTTGCATTAAAAATGTTCCTAGTGAACTGAAATAAATATTGAAAATTAGCAAAATCCATTTCAGATACCGCCTAATTCATATTTAAACAAAAGGTATTGTTAATTATTGCAAATGCACTTGCAAAACATATGAGGTGCGCCAAACTTTTGGCCAAGGCTGTATGTATGTATGTATGCACGTGAGGTTAAGTTTCTACCTGCCCCGTTAGGGACCTAGCATGTTGGTCAACATTTGCTTGGGTTTAATAAAGTGCCTAAAATTACATTTCTGAAAGTATAGCATGTCTCTATCTTGTATTATATTTGAATAAAAGCTGTATTTTTTAAACATTTAAATGAAACCAATCTCATAAAATGATGTTTGGAAAAGATAAAATGCACTTTTTTTGTAATTACCTACTCATACTGTAAAGCATATTTTATTACGACGGATGAGAAGGAATGTTTACCTATAAAAATATTTTTTTAAGTCATTATACCTGCTTATTTACATACATACCCTGGCCTCTTCTTCCAGTTGTAAGACACCCTGACTGCTAAACCGGAGTTTGTAGGTTCGATACCCACCCAAGATATCTATTTAAGTAGGTGCATATGTTTATTAGCCGTCCTAAGATATACTTATACAAATGTATAGTTTCCCATAACTAATCACTAAAATAAGTAAAAACTAATTGCTAAAATAAAGTAGATACAAACTATAATATAATTAATATAATAATATTTTTTTAACTGAACTAAAATTGTGACATTCTGTAAGAGTTGCGACATCAAGGACGCAATCACTGTAAAATATTGAAACCAGCATTGTCTTCCTAACGCCATGTTGTAAAAATCCTGACCCAAATCTCGCAAAACAAAACGCACACTGCACAATACAACAATACTTACTTTACGACGCTATAACGATGTGGTGTTTCCTTAGAAAGGCTCCCTTTGTCATTGACAAAAGTGTCGGAGATCGCATTTGTGCAGACAAAGTCCCTTTACCTGGCTATTGTTCTATGCTTCTACCAGACTGTGGGTCTGCAAATTTACATCATAAATAATTACACTGGTCACTCCGGTCTCGACTGGGGTCAGTTGCTTTTATTATTACACATTCGAATTTACTTTTGCCTCTCCCCTTCATTAGATGTAACGGTTTTAACTGCTTAAAACTATGAAACGGGTTCCCAAACAAACAGGGGACTAACTGGTTTCAGCTGCAGTGCTATCTCACGGTCAAATAAACTTTGTTACAATTAGGTGAGAAATACAAGCCCTTTATCATGATCATCCAAGACGAATGTACTCGTACTGCTTTTCGCATAATTTGCAATATTTTTTTACTTTATTCACTACAGATGTCCTTGGAATTGCTCCATAAAGAAAATTCACATTGAACAGTTTACTCGAACCATATACGAATACAATGGCTTGTCAGTTACTCTTATAATAATGTGTAACTGTAACGTAACATTAACGAATCTTATACGCTTCTCGCATCAGTCATTTCGTTTACCTTCGTTATTTGAGCGTAAACAATGCCGACCAGCTTCTTTCGCACGATGCCGCGGACATATCCCTGGTCAAATAATAATTACGCACACATCTCACACCATGTCCCTTCTCGTTCGCACTCATCAACACATCCGTCGATATCCCGAATGCATTTGATCCGATGCGAAACGGAATATTCGAAACCTTTTGTAATAATGAACAATGATTGTTTGCCCGTCCTGTATCTCCTTTGTGTGCAAAATTACAATATACTTGTTACTTTAGTATTAATACGTCCGTGAATGTGTGCGTACGGGATGGATAGAGCGATACCTTTGTCTTGCCGGGACGTCGCAAACAAAACGAATCCTACTAATAATATAAAAGAGAGGAATTTTATTTTTAACTTCAATTCAGAAAAGTAACAAACGTTTGCAGCGAACAATAGTTAGCTTCATTTATAGAAATAATCTTTTTTGTAGATAAATCTCACGTATACGTAGGTAGGCATTGTGAACATATATTATACCGATCCCTATCCATTTGTCGTGCGGCTTTCGTATCGGGAGGTTCGTTCTAAACAGATTCGAATATTATTTTGTCATTATCAATAAATTAGTTTATATAATCATTAATAATTTCCTTGTTAACAGATAACAAAGAGCCCATCGATCAAAAACCCGAATTAACACAAGAACAGAAAATGATGCGATTTTTAGAACAACACCAACAGCATCAACAGCAGCAACAACAACAGCAGCAGCAACATCAACCACAACAGTCCCACTTACCCCAACATGGATCTGGTGAGAGAGACGACAACCATGAAACTCAAGGTCAACACAATTGCCCCTATTGCAACTTCACTTGCAGCAGTGAGAGCAAACTACAAATCCATGTTGCATCTGTTCATGGCGACCCTACGAGACATTTCATTTGTCCGCTATGTCAAGATGCATTTAAAGAGAGACCTGCACTCGAACGACATGTTATGCAAATACACTCAGTGAACTCAGAAGGCTTACAAAGATTATTGCTTCTAGTAGACCAAAGCCATTGGCTAAATGGGGCTACT
>DWQT01001015.1:0-18589 GCA_018244895.1 Myscelus amystis hages
TAATATTGCATGTATAGTGTTTGCTTCGTTGGTGCAACTAAATAAATAAATAAATAAATAAATAAACAATCATCTTTTGAATTTTCATCCGGGAAGGAACAAACAATTTTGATTTGAACAACAAATTTGACATTGCGCTCCATAAACCTTAAATGAAATGTTTCGAACATTGATTAGATGTTGATATTCATAATATAATACTTCTATTTATTTGTTTAATTTGAAAGACTGACAGAGGCCACAGTGCACAACATTTATTGAAATATGTTTGAGACGTAATTTCATTATCTCAACTGGTACATTGACAGCTTAACAGCTAATATCAATTTGATTAGTAAGATGTTTTGTGTTTATCTCCTTGGTTGCAACCCCTGTTCTTCACTGCATTACCGCTAGAAAATAGAAGCTTACTCTACCACGTTACTCTTTCTAGTGCGTAACGGCAAATACAAGCATAATAAATTAGTTTTATTACTGCATTTTTTGAATGCACTGATACTTTTAAATAAATAGACACGTACACTTGAGTTTCTATACTTTTTATTTATAACAAGCTAAATATACTAAATTGTCTCCGCTTATATCTAACAGTGTCTTATATTAGTTTCCATTGCAGGTTTTACCATCGGCTGTATGTTGATGGATCCAATCTACGTATTGACTCACTTTTGTATAAACGCCTGAAATAGAAATGAATGATAAAAAATAGTGCAAGGATTTAATTATTTTATTAGGTGTAATATAATAGTCATATTAGATTTTAACATAAGGTATTCGAATTTTTTAAGAATTTTAGAAGAAAGAAAAATTTTAAAAATATTAGAGAATAAATTTTGTTTTCAATGATATTATCACAGTATAGCAAAACTCTAGAAAAAATAACTAGTAAGTTAATATACATCTGAGAGTATAAAAAACAAGATTGATCAACGATAATATCTACTCACTTCGTCATGTTCTATCTAAAGTAACTTACCGGGATACCGGGAATCAGCGCATCCAATGCCCCAGGATACAACACCTGAACAAATATTATATTTTTAGGTATCTTTAACCAATGCAATATGGGACCATAAACATGTAAATACATCTTATATCATGTCAACTATGCATTTGATTGTTCAACTTACCTGCTTGTACATATTTTCCGTCTGGGTCGAATACCACCAAAGGTCCACCACTATCACCCTAAAACACGCAAAGTGATCGTAAATGACAATATTAGTATATCAGCAAGGAAAGTGAAATGAGGCGAAAGCGCTCATTAGGTTAGGCCTATGGCCTACCACGTAATGCAGGCTAACAGTGATTATTATTGTTTTAACAGTGATTATGGTGATGACTGACATTTAGACCATTTCATTAAACCATTTGATTCAATTAGATTTTGATCAAACACCAGGTAAGATAAAGAAATTAAGTACCAGTAAATATCATAGTTAAGAATAATAATGTTCACATGAAGCCAGTACGTAAGACAAACAACTTGGACATGTCGCCCAAGTAATTTATATTAAAATATCGGCCCATTAACCAACGAATTAAAGCAGATAAGAAAATAAATCTTCTTTTTAAATAGGCATTGCGAATGCGAATCACTTTCCGGATTACATAATAAGGTAATATAATATATGTTCAGGTCTTGTATTCTGGGATATTGGATGAGCTGATTGTCGGTATATTGATAACTTTGGAGCATTAAGAAGTCAGTAAATATATTTGATTAATCTTATGAGGTATTGAAAATACGAATCACGATCCTGACACAACGTAGACTTTCTTAAGTTGAAAGGCGTCTAACGCTATAAGAATACCGATCAAGTGTACCTGGCAGCCGTCCTTCCCTTTAGAGAAAGCACACATCATCATCGGCTGGAGATGCTGTGCCAGCTTACTCTTCATGCAATCGTCATCCGTGAGAATTCGTAAGTTGGCTTTTAGGAGCACCTTGGAAGCGGATTGCTCAACACCGATGCGTCCCCAACCAGCTATGATCCCAACTTGTTTAGCGAAATCTTGCTCTGGAAGCTTTCATAATTAAGTATTGTATGTTTTTAAACACTTCCAAATGATATATTGCATAGGTTCTCAAATTGGTACAGAAAACTGGGTCGGTTGTAAAACCTTTAGTTTCTCTTTTTAGAACGTTCTCATTTTAGAACAAAGCCCATCTTTAATTTTGAAGTTTATAAAAAGAACAACTTAAAACACTTCAGTAGTTTAAATGTGACTGTAATATAAATTTGACTTACGTCGTTTCGGCAAACATATTGGAACGACGGTGTCACTAAATTGTACCGGCTTGTTCAACGTGGCTATGGCGATGTCGTGTGTATCCCGAACCGCTGAAGATGCAAAGCTCTCGTGTATGATGGCATCGATTAGATTCGTCTTCTCGACGCCTGTCATGTCGTCCAAATTGTCGAGACCGATAAGTACCTCTAGGTTTTTTATATTGTCCCTAAAACCATTGAAAAGTGATGCCACACCAATTTTACGAAAATCCTACCGTAAATACGCAACGTGTGTAACCTTATAGAATTTGTTATTTAATATTATAATGTAATACAAGTTTACGTTGAGCTTAGCACAAGTCATAGAACATTGCAATTTTATTATAATTATAGTCAGTATGGCATTGTACATACTCCGTCTCCTAGTAAATGTTTTCCAACGTTGCGTTGTCAAGTTATTTCCGTGACAGATCTAACCGACCTTAAGAACCGTAAGTGTCAATTATCTACTTTTAAATGAAAACAATTTCGATCGTTACGTTGGAATACAATGAAAAAAGGGATTCGCAATCTCTTACATTATTTCCTTAACATTTACATACCATTTGAAACAGTGTCCAGCGCTCAGTAAGTGTCTGTCGGTGACGAGAGCGCCGCCACAATGCATCCGGTCGTTTTTTCTTATCGCAATAGTCCAAGGGAAAGAGTGCGGCTCTGCCCTACGACCTCCGACTATCCTCATCGAAGGTATTGCGTCCGATGGCCTTCCACATTCTGTCCGTTCAAATGTTTCTGACTGTTACTGTATAGTTCAATTGGGTCGTGAAAATTATTTACATGTACATTTGTATTTTATGTAAGGTCTGTTAGAAGGCATTGGATGACATGTAGATGTCGTTTCAAATGTGGCAGTGTTAAAATATACCTACTATATGCCATAAATCATATCAGTTGACTTGAAATGAAGTGAGGAATCTTGCGTAAGCTGCATGAAAGCGTAACAATTGATTATCCATAATGTGAAATATTAGTTTGTGTGATTTAATTTGTGTAAAAATTAATGTTCTTCAACGAATTGATCTCATATTGTTTGATCTGGGATCCCCTTAGTTTAATCCTTTAGGAAACTAAAACCAAAACACCATGAACAACACTAACAATAAAACGTAAAATTAAATTTAATATTTCATGAGTTGCTTATCGCCTCTAAAGCATTGTATTGGCTGGATTATATGGAAATATTCTTCGATAGGAATGCAAACACATGCACCTACTATAGGTATATGTAACTTAAGAAGTTAAGTAACTTTCAATATCAGCTATTGAAAAACGAACCTATTATATAACAAGATTTGGCAATTAAATCAACGAATGAATTGTCGACCATTGTCTTTCATACTTATTGATATGATAGCATCACTTACGGCAATCAAACCCCCAAATAGGCAGCACCTATGAAAACAATTGGGTTTATATCTTCTCGCGCAGTGTACAAAATACCTATGAAGGGTCAAGCAATTTCGAAATTTATTTCATACTACCTGTATAACACCAAGGAAGAAAATAGTAACTTGCATTTTACAGTAACGTTTACCCTGTTAACACAACACTCCACTGCCTTCCGCGATCGATATGTGACGTTTATTTACGCCTTGCGCGGTTTTGTATCGCACAAATTATCCATGCTGCAATGTTCTTGTAAATGCACAAGAGATTAACAAACCGCAGGCTAACTTTGACATCATACAACACATCAATTTCCCAAAAAAAAACCTATTGACTACAAAATATGTTTATTTCGCTTTATAAACTAAACGTAATCTATTACATTATACTCATATTTACTTGTACACTGTGTTCAATTATTTACAAGTGTGAAGATATTATGTAGGTTTAAATAGAATTTCTTAAAGTGAAGTAAAGTAAACAAAAACCCAACCACATCGGCATTACAATAGCAATGTATTACAATTAGTTTAGCCTTGTCCTAAACACAATGCAATGCACTTCATCATTTCTTGGTCGACGCATTCGTCACGTACTAACAGAGCCGGATTAACCCTGTATGGGCCTGTAGGCAATACAATTTTCGGGCCCCTCTTCTTTACCGACTCAAGTACGTGCTATATTTTAGAGTCGAAAAAAATTCGTTAAAAAAATATGTCGAAAAATGGCACACATGGTGGGCATTATTCGATCTCATGTATGCATTGAGGTAGTATGGATCCATAAAACTTTTTTTTTGCGGACTGCAGTGGGCCCCTGTCGATCCTGGGCCCCTAGGCAGTTGCCTACTTTGCCTTAAGGTTGATCCGGCTCTGCGTACTAATTTGTCTACAAAATAATGATATTGAATATAAGTAAATCTTAAACTCGAGTAACTTCTCTACATTTGAAACTAAGGAAAATGCAAATTTAAAAAACATTCTTTTTTTTTTAATAATATGGAAGTAGAAGACGAGCATGCAATCCACCTGATGGCAAGTGGCTACTGCCGCCCATGGACATTTGTAATCGACCCCAGATAAGAATAGATTCTCTAGATTCTCTAGATCTGAGGCCGACCACAGATGCGCTTCTACTCCTGAGGACTAAGTTGGAATGCCTCGAAAAAGTATGTCTCCTTTACCACACCCTTCAAACTAGAACACAGCAGCGCTTAACACTGCTGTTATAAGGCAGAAATAGATGTGATGGTGGTGCCGCCGGAGTCGAACCACAGAGGGTTCTACCACCTTTGAATTCGCTTATTCACCTTATTCGCTTATTCGCTTATTCATTATTTTTTTTGTAATAAGTGTCTTGCAGCTCGTGGTTAATCCATTTGTTTCTTCTGTACTGAGTTCTATTTCATCTAGAACTATAAACAATATGTTCCAGATTTGGTCTCGTTCTGGATCCATTGAATGAACTTTGATACTACAGTGTAAACACCTGTAATCATAGACCATAAGTACTTTGAAAATGCCAATGTAAGATAAAACGAATGAATACGTAGGTAAAGTTTCTTAAAGAAATTATTGTATACGGGAGAATTTTCACAATGCACCCAGTGGCGGAATTTCTTGGTATTAACATGATAGTAGGCACGAAATTGTTAAGCTATGAGTCTGCGGTGCCACCCTGGAATACTCGCACTTGAACAAGAATTTTTTTGACTCCTTTCGTGTAAAATTACTTAATGTAGCAACCGCGATCATACATTTGGCAGAGTAGGGATGCTGTAAATAATTTATACAATAAAATAGTTATACCCGGATAATCTGGCATGGCACAGTCAATTCCCCAAGACACGATACCTTGAAAATAAACGAAACTAATTATACGACTTTTTAACATTAATCACGTTGTCCATTATTTCAGGTTATCTATGATATAAACATAGGTGCTGACTGCCCTTCATTGGATTCTTTAGGTATGAAAAACACTTACCAACTTGAAACCACTTCTTATTATTAGTACTTAAATGTGTTGCAAAAAGAGGTCCACCGCTATCGCCCTGGAAAACAACTTGCTTGTCTACGCCGAAAGATATATGATAGCAAGATAGCAATGATTTATTTTTGAAAAGGATCCACGATTATCTTAGGGTCAAATAACGAGTACCTGACAAGCGTCCTTCCCCAAGCTGTACGCACACATCATGGTATCAGAAACGAGATTATTTTTGTAAATCCCCGATTTGCTGCACTTAGATATCTCTACTAATTGCACTTTGGTCTCCAGCAAATATCGCGACGAAGTCATTGCGCCTTGCCTTGTCTTACCCCAACCGGCTACCGTAAGCGGGAGCCCTTTGAAATCCATATCTATTCAGGAAATAATAATTTTATTGACCATTACAGATGACGTCAGAATAATAATAAAATCGTATTCAATTGAAACGTTATATAATAGAATAGAATTGAAACGTTATATCTTATTAATTTCAATCCATCACAAAGCATCTTTCATGGCATCGCTTTGCCAACAAGCAACAACATAACGTACCTTAACGCAATTTAACACCGCTCTGTTTTGTTAAAATCCGATTAAGCCGTTTGATTACAATTAAACCTACCAGGAGTTGGCAAACAGATGGGTCGGACTTTGTCCGAAAATTTAATTTTCTTGCTAAGTGTCAGCACAGCTATATCGTTGATGTCTCTAACGGCATTGGACGTGAATTTGGGGTGTTTCACTCCATTCGATACATGCATAACCGAGTACGAGTGGCTCAGACGATCGTGCATGCCAACGTGAACTGTAAGGTCACTAAAATGAACGCTGCAACAACGCATTAAGTAAGAGTTACAAAAACGATAATATCCGTTGTATTGTTATTCAGACAATGCTCGAGCTTCAGTTGCAACTTTAACAGTTTATTATAAAACACACTATATGTATATACAACTAACTGGAGCTTAATTTGTCTCGCTAAAACTCGAAAATGGCTGTAACTCGAATTTGGCTAATTTTGATTTTGAAATATTTGTGGATGTTCTGGGCTGGTATGAATGATGAGAGTATATTTGTATGTATGTAAATATGTTGACATAGGTAGCGGCATGGTCATCTTGGTATATAAAATCAAATTATGAACTATCTCAATATAATTTGGGTCACTATATAAGCATCCACGAAGCTATCTATTTAGCGCATATTTTCGTTTGCAATTAGTAATTGTTTACGAAAGTCCCTACAATTGTACATTCAGTAGTTCATTTAGAATCTGGACAACGAGTGTATGTACACCATGGACCACATTAGCGCACTTCTCAATTTGTCAAACATAAATTTTTGCTCGCGCATTGCTGTATACTAATATGCCGCGCTACTACACGTGAAACGCTTCATTGAAATCGTTTCAGGATCGAAAACAAGGAACACGAGATGAAGAACACCCAAATGTGTTTGTCTCACATCTACACAGTACATCCAAATAACGACGAATGTTGCTCTCAGGGCACTAAAAAACGTTCCTAATTTTATTGGCCTAGATCAGATGGCAAAGTAAAGTAACCCAAGCGTTGGGTTCAATAGCTGCAACATTATTAAAAGGTGGACGAACTGCACATTTTGCCTTGAAATTACTTCTTAACACGGAAATCGACGAAGCACAAGTTTGCAACATCGCCAAAAACAGTGCACTGGCAAGGATTCTACACATATGAAAAATTTGTCGTTTGGGTTGAATGTACTATGGCCAATAAGAGGTCACTGGAGCACGGAGCAGAATGTTACAAAATCTTCGAGACAGCTAAGACATTTTCTATGAAGCCATGATTCTGTTATCAGGTGATATTTGTCAGGCTCTTCCAATTTATTCTACGATCAATTGTTGCCGAGGAACTAAAAATGGTAAGATGAGAATATGGAAAAAGTGGGGTGAAAGTTGTGATAATATTATAGTACTTTAATTCTTCCATATAACCTACTGCCGAACATTTGATGTTCGTCCCGTGAAATATGATTAAAGTCGGTACTTATGAGTGGTGTAACTAAACAGTAAATTTATTTTTAGACGGGAAGTTCGCCGGGCCAGCTAGTGTGAATATAAAATTAACTAGATATTTAAATTTTAAGTTTTAGAACGCACATATCATTGTAAAGTCAGAGATATTGGCTATCACGGCTTTGGATATACCTAAACATGAAAGTTACAAAAAAATGTCTGCTTTATACTAACCCGAAAGTAATGCAATGGCCGGCAGTTAGAACGTGGTTATCCGTGATAATGGCGCCGCCACAGTGGAGCTTCGGTCCCAACATAAGCGACACCAACCATGGATAATTATGAGGCTCCACTGTAGACCCTCCAACTATACGCCGGTGATTCCCCGCTATACCGCATTCTGTATTATCAGTAGAAAGCATCACCATGGGTATATCATATGACCTGGTGTCGCCGATGGATAGTTCAGGTCTAAAGAGTGGTCACATTGGTCACATACACGTATGTAGTAAGCAAACAAACATGATTCACAAGGGCCCACGTATTGACTTTAATAATATAAAATTGTAGCTATTGCCGATTGCTATGCAGGACGCAATTTTAAAAATCAGTTACAACAAAATGATTTTAAAAAGAAAGAAAACATGGCAAATATTAAATAAAGTATCGAATCATTATATTATAATGAATCGTGAAGTGATGTCACCTCCATTGCGTATCTGCCATTTTTAAAATTTACAATCAATACGCATAACTTAAAACTGCCATTTCAATATACATAGGTACTCGTATAGGTGACGTTAGTATACGTTGAATAATTATTTGATTTAAGTGTAAGTTAATTTAAATTTAGATTTAAGTGAAGCACCGAGAATCACAAACCAGCGGTTTAAAGGTTCTTGCTAATTTCACATATAAAACTTACGTTTCTTAATAAGATTTAGTTAGGTTTTATATTCTTACCGCAAGTTTTATTTACTTGGTATCCGTTTATCTGCAATTTCAAAATATATAATAGCTTGAGACGTCATTAGTTATTTGTGAAAACATTGTTATTATCAAAAGATATTGACTTACATATACTATTATAAAACACAGATATACACATATTTCATTCATTTTATAAATGTATGTATGTTTAATGGAATATTCATGTTGATCAACGGTACATTTTTCTCCCAGTGTATGAGACGAGGAAAATTTAATTAAACCAATAACAGCGAAATTCAGTCGAGCGTAGTTTTCTCGATTTCCAATTGTACTTCACATTATATGAAACACGTGCATTGTGCAACGTCATAGATTAAAATTATCTTCATTATTTAGTTAGAAACCAACGAAAACTTCAATTGTTCCTTATTTGAGGTATTGACAATAAATTAAAATCAAACTCTTTTTGTTTTATGGTTGAAGAATTAATAAGTAAAGAAAATACTCTCCTTAGGAATGCATTGAAATAGTCAAGGCAGCTATTTGTTTATAAAAGTAAAAGCTCTGTGCTCTATTATACTTTTCGTTAATCTGTAATTTGAAACTATGTATTTCTGTAATACACAAACCCGCATGACTTCGCCGAAATCGTTGCGTTAATATAATCACTGAAATTAACATTAACGTTATATATTTTAACGCAACATTGACATGTACCGATTAGCATACAAAAGCAATAGTTCAAGTTTATAAGTAAGTAAAATAAAATGAAGACAATATATTTAAATGGTGATGTAGGCTATAGTATCTTAGTAGACCTCTCATGTATCATTAGTTGTTTGACAGTAGAAGAGTAACAATGGCATTCCAAAACTACAACAATAAGAATAATATAAATACCGAAGATATTTTTGAATCTAAAGCTATAAAGAAATTGAATAAAGTTAATTATTTTGAAAAAGATGTTGTTGTAACGGCCAACTCTATAGGAACAGACTACGAATACAAACATGAAATAGTGTGGAAGAACGCCATTGGCTTTTTAATTCTCCATATTTTAGCTTTGTGGGGTTTCTTCATATCCATTACAGGAGGCATCATGTTTAAGACATACCTTTGGTGTTAGTATCTAAATGAAAACTGATCGTATTTTTTTTGGCATTAACTATTTTTAAGATGTGACACTTTTATTTTCAGTCGTGTTAACTATAGCCGCAAGCTCGGAAGGTGTTACTATAGGAGCTCACAGACTATTTGCTCATAGATCTTTTAAGGCGACTCCTTTGCTGAGAGTCATACTTATTATATTTCAAACAGTCTCTGGTCAGGTGAGCAAATTTTTTATACTTAAAGAAACTGTCCTCAACATTCCACGGTTTTAAAGCATAATATTAATATGACTAACATTATCGTATAATCTTACATTAAGTACGAGTACTTCCCACCGTAAATATAAAAAAAAAAAATATAAAAGTTTACATATTAAATAAGACCATATGGACATTTTTTACACGGAACATTTTTTAAAGTTTCATCGAAATCCGTTGGTTAGATAAACATGAGTATTATTATTATGTATAGAAGTATAGATTCAAATATAAATTGACTATTTTCAGAACTGTGTCTACATGTGGTGCCGAGACCACCGTCTTCATCACCGCTACTCGGACACTGATGCAGACCCCCACAACTCCAAGCGAGGTTTCTTCTTCAGCCACGTCGGCTGGCTGATGACGAAGAAGCATCCCTATGTAAAGGAACTCGGCAAGAGGATTGATATGAGTGACCTTGAAGCCGATTCGATCGTCATGTTTCAGAAAAAGTAACTAAATATTACTTTTCACCAATGTTTGACATTGATACATTCTCCGAAAATGTTTAATATTCTCGATACTTCTTCTTGTCCTATTGATTCCCTTTTAATGATGTATACAATTTACTATACACACTATTCATAACACACGCAAAATAACATAATTTATTTTCATTTTTTTTCATGTTTATGACATACTAGCTTTTGCCCGTGGCTTCGCGCGCGTTTAATTCAGAGTAAAATAATTCCCCTTTCCTTATACCGTGACAATTTCCTGCTACCTTTGGAATACCTACACCACCTACCTTTGGAATTCATACACTACATTTTTACTAATTGCCATGAAGATATTCTAAATTGCAAATCTGTACATAATATATAAACCTTTCTCTTGAATCACTATCTACGCATACATAGGGACAGGAAGAGAAAGCGACTTTGTTTTATACTATGTAAGGAGAAATAATTAGTCAAGTCACACACACACACATCCACACACAGGCACACCCACACGCACGCACGCACATGTGCGCGCAACCACACTTCACACTATACACATTAAACACATATACATATATCCGGACCTACAATTTTTACCTAGAATTTAAATGTGGAATGACCCTTAGGTACAATATAACTCACTAATATAGCGAAGCTATAAAATAACAAAATAACATCCTGATGTCTACTTACAATTTCAGGTACTACTTCTTTTTATATTTGTTATTTGCGTTTATTATACCTGTGATGGTGCCCTGGTACTACTTTGGAGAATCACTCAAGGGATCTGTTCTGGTGTGTTATTTCTTCCGCTACGTTCTGCAACTCAACGGAACCTGGCTAGTCAATAGTGCGGCTCATCTTTATGGTACGAGACCATATGACAAGTAAGACCAACCATCATAGAATGGAACATTTACATCAAACTTAAGTAATTCTAAAATTTTACGTTAGGTCATAACGTTGAAGTTTTTACGCCTTATATATCATTGTTTCGGCCTAGACTACCTACAAACCTAATTATATTAGTATAGACTTCGACCCTTAGCGACAGATTTAAATGTATTAATTCTCTAATTGTTTTCCTTTCTCTTATTCTGTTTAGGAGCTTACAACCGGTAGAATCTTGGTTTGTGTCATTCATAAGCTTAGGTGAGGGCTGGCACAATTACCACCACTGCTTTCCCTGGGACTATAAGGCAGCGGAGCTCAGCATGCACTTCAATCAGACAGCGAATATCATCCGGATATTAGAGAAACTTGGCCTGGCTTACGATTTGAAAACGGCAAACCCAGAAATGGTACAGTATCTTTTATAATAAACGGCCTATAATCTTATAATAAACGGCCAATTTAGAAGTTCTATATACACTGCCAATAATCACAGCAGTCCGCTAGAGTACTTACATATATATTTGTATCAAATTTAGAGTACTTATATATATATTTATGTCAAAATCAGTTTTCAAAAATTAATTAGTTACTCGTACATACAACGCGCTGTATGTTTTGAAATGAAATCCGTAATATTGTTGTTCAAGAGTTTCAGCGGCATAATTTGCACCTATTTCATTTTGCATAGAATATTCTCCAATTAAAATATTTGCCTTATAAACTTTAATTGAAAGGTAGGCCAATCATTGATTTATTATTAAATGATTTAAAAATGGAAGTTTACTGAATGATGCGTGAACTTGTGTCACAGAAGATTAGTCTGTACATTACATTATAATTTTAGTAATAATCGAGGCGATAAGAACAGCGATAAGAGAAATGGCAAATCAGGATATACAGTGAGCAGAAACAGTATCAACAAGCAAATTGTTACTTAAAGGTTTTTCTTTTAGGTTCAAAATCGAATAGTCCGAACCGGCGACGGCACTCACTACGCGCTTGGCAATGATGAAGCGAGGACTTCTGTGAGTGCAGTCGGTCCTCTACATCCTCTGAACCCCAGTTATAACGTGATATATGCGGCTCCAGAAGCGACCTTGAAAAACGAAGGCCTTCCCCTATACCACGAAACTGACGTTTTCTCTTCTATGGTCCTTAGAAAGCAACATGCTACTGGATAGCCACTGATATTAAAAAGTGTTATAAACTATTTAGATCCCAAGCGATGTTAAGAACAAATCTCATTCCATGATTTGAATATGTTCATCAAAGCAACTGGATACGTACATACATAATATACTCGTATGTTTTTGAGGTTTGTTTGATCATACTTGGATAAGATGTATTATATTATAATATATAAGATAATTCTAGCAAATCCTAGCGAATTAATGAATATTAAAGTTGATTTGAAGACAACCGAAGTAGATTTTTCCCTTTTTTTTACTGAATAATAGTTTTGGTAAGAAGGAATTCAAAACATAAAGATAATGTTTCTATGTAGCACATGTGTCTTTTTATAATAATCAGATACCGTGGTTCAAATTGTAATTGTAAAATAAATGTGTGTATGTAAATGTAAATCTACAAGAATAAAATTTTTAAAACGAATACAATTTTTCATACTACTTAACATTATGAACCCGAAAGTTTGTAAGTATGGATGGATGTATGAATGTTTGTTACCCTTTCACGTAAAAACTACTGGACGGATTTGAATGAAACTTTACAGTGCAATAGGTTATACATCAGAAAAACATATAACCTACAATTTGTAACGATTTTATGTAATTTGGGTCGCAATACAACGAAATATGTCAATTAAATTGGATAAAAATTGCCCTCTGAGCGCTACATATATTGGCGTACGCTGCCTAAGGAATTGGAGATCTACAAAGATAATGTACCGTAGGATTGTTTGTCTTGTATAGTTCTAAATAAAAGCCCGCGACAGATTATGTACTCGTATATCTATCGTTTATGACGAAGCCACCTTGACCAAAACTAAGAAACATACATTTACTTAAATTGGATACTATTTTCCAATGCACGTTTTAGTATGTTTATTAAACTCTTATTTAAAATGATCTGTCACGAAATTAATGTGGCAGACCAAATCCCACGTGAGCGAAGCCGCAGGCAAAAGCTCGTTTATTATAAATCAATTTAATCAAAACTACCATTACATAATATTGTCATCAGGCATACATAAATACATATATTTTTAAAAGGAGTATTGTATGTGTGAAAGTATGGTTCAAAAGCTTGTGCCATTATTTAGTCAGCGCAAAGCAGCCACGTCGCGCGTTGTGCGGGATCCAATAGAGATACTTGGTCACTCTCGTGTACACCCCGGGGTAACCCTGGCGACCGCAACCAATGCCCCACGACACAATCCCTGTAAAAAATAACAGAAGTAAGTCAGTTGTGCACTAATTTGGAATGAAAATCACTAATAACCTACATTACTAGGTACCTATTTTATTTAACAACTTGTTATAGGATCTCAAAGCCCACTATGCTAGAAATGATTTCTTTAAGTGTGCCTAAAAATGTATATGTTCGCAGATATACACTGTTTGTAGTACTCGCTTGCAAAATTGGTATGACAGGGGAGTACTGTAAATACCGTTTCTAAATTTTATTGAACCTCTTAAAAGAAAGCAAACACTTCTAAATTTTGCCACGAATATTGACTAGCTTGACCATAATATAGACGGGAAAGCTAGAACAAATAAATTGGTAGTAAGATAAAGCGAATATTTTTTGCAACTTACCCAAAAGTTCATATCGCTTGTCTCCCCTTTCAGCAGACAAGGGTCCACCACTGTCACCCTGAAATTAATACAAAGTAATCATGTAAGTGACATTTCAATTGTTACTAAACGCACAAATTGTCGTATATCTGGGCATAGGAGATGGAACATGTATACCGTTCTCTCGCGACAGTACCCATCGCTACACCTATTTTTGCGTTGAAATACAATAACTATTATTTAGGTCTCAACAGTATGGTTACAGTTCATGTGTTTATTATTAAATCAATCAATCATCCATTCATAACTCATAAATGACTACAATAAGTATTCGTTGGGCAAAAGCATTAAATATCGTTAAACTGATCCATGATAAGGAATTTACCTGACATGTATCCTTTTTCCCTTCGTCTGGGTAGCCAGCGCACATCATGCCATCTGAAATCATGGCAGGTTCGTACTTAGTGTTCCTGCAGTCATCGTTACTCATCACGGGCACCTCCACTTCCAGTAAGTAGCAGGAGTGATTCTGCTGTTCACCCACCGAACCCCAGCCTGCTGCTATTGCTTTTACACCAACGTAGTCATTATCTGAAATTAGAGATAACATTCGAACATAATTACAGCTCATGAGCATTTTATTACTCTTAATCGCTCTATTGCAATGCAATACTTTATCTATCTTAATTGTATCTTGTATCTCATTTACGTAATTTTAGCCTTTGGCAAATGAGAAAAGAAATTTCTTTGAAACTAACTATATCGTAAAATACATATATATTTTTTCTCTGTACCCCTACCGTCGTTATGCGGCAAACAAATAGGTTTGATCGTGTCCGTAACGTTAACTCTTTCGTTGAGTTCCAGCATAGCGATGTCATCTTTGAAGTTAACATAGGTGAAGTTGTGAGCGACGAGGTTGACCACGAAGCGGGTCTCGGGCCGGTGGGTCTTGTTGCAACGGTCGTGCTCGCCGAGTGTCACCTTGATCATGAACCACATCAACCTGAAAATAGCTTTGAAACACGAATAGCAGCTAGGAAAATAACTCTTTACAGCATAAGCAAATAACTTGTGATAATAACTTGGGTAAATTTTAAAATATCCCAATAGAATCACCTAGATATATGAAATAAAAATCAATTTTCATGTCATGTCTACACAATGGTTCTTTCTCAGGTCAATACCACACCGCGTACGAATAGAATTGTAATACTTTAAATTCCATTACGTGGGATTGATTTACTGAGATCAGATTTTTATTACAGTTTATATTAAGGGACACATTACGTACCCTTTCACACAATGTGCAGCGGTCAGCACATATTTGTCATTTATTAGCATGCCTCCGCAATAAAACTTGTTAAAGTAGGACAGGCGCACCACCCAAGGGAATTCATTTACAGCAGTTTCAACTCCACCCAGAATACGAGATTCTTCGTTACGTTCTCCGCAACCTGTCAATATTAAGTGCGGCATTGTAAAACAATCGATTATAATGACAGCAATGATTCCTAATGGATCTCCGCGACATAAGGAAATGATATTTTCAGAATTAAACCTACAAAAATAATTCTGTAAACAATAAGAAGTTATAATATGGTATGTATTTCCGCCGGTGACGGTATCAAATAGTTGTAGTTGTAGGATTTGCGTTAGATGGATGATTGGATTGGATCAACACCGACGCATGACTTTGTTTAAATGTTTTGCTGTTCTATACTAGCACCTACTCGTTTGGTTATCCGAACGTAAGCTCACGCGACTCGGAGTGCCAGTTGCGACTGTCTAATAAGACAAGTTCAAGCAACGTAATAAACGCAACATTAACTTAAGGTAGAAAGGTAAAAATTTTATCGTGCAAATTATATGCCTTCAGGAAGAAATTAAATCTTTAAATTATTAGTGGGATTATAAAGTGCACTTACGACAATTGCATTTTTTTCTTTGTCCATATTCAGAATCGTCTTCAACAGCTTTTATAGTATCGTTCTCATCGTCAGTTGTATCAGACTCTGCTGTTGTAGTGATTTTAACTGTAGTAGGAACGATGGTGTCAGAAAGAGAAGCGGTATCCTCTCCGTTGACCTGCCCAATATTGAGAACTTTTACACATTATTTATTTAATATTTCCAGCATGCAATCAAGTCTCTTGTGTGCTCAAGGTGATCTCACAATTAATTTCTATATGATTACATTATGATGAGCACTTCCTAAAATTAAATCAGATATACAGATCCATATCAGTAACCACGTGTGTATGAATACCTCTGCGGTAATAAATGAAAGTCCTTTGTTTCTAATAATAATACATTCTCTGTAATGATACTTAATTTTCATGAACTCACCTCGATTTCTGCTGCGAATATTATAAAAAAGCACACCAAAATGTACAGCCCCATTTTAAAGTAACGAATGAAAAATTACAGATTTTTAAGATGCCTTTGAGCGCGTCTTCACTATTTACGGCGTAGAACAGGAATGGGAACATTGATCTCGCGACCACCTGACTACATACCATGGAGGCTCTATTTCTATAAATAGTGCATCTTACTCGGGATGCAAAATCATTGTAAGTGATTTTGAACTGTTATTATTTTAATTTTCTGTTTATATCCTAACGAATGTAATCCATTCCATAATATTAAGCTAACTTTCAAACTTATCACTAATTTCATTTATCATCGAAAGATTTTAAAATATTAATATCGTTACAATTGGCATTAGGTTACACGTGGATTTTTGCAAATGTAAAGGTAAAAAAGCCGAGCAAAACATCCAAATGAAACGTCCATGTGCATCACATTATTTGAATTTAATTATATTAAGAATATGAATTCATGACGTGTCGACTTTTGTACTAAACCTTACATGACGATACATCCGCGGTTTATGTTTTACTGCCTTGTCGTAGTCAAAAGCAAGACATCTCAGGTCTCGGTTATCGAACACGCACTTTTATGGTACAATTATTTACGTAAATATTAAAACCAAATAGCGTACCGCTGGTCTGGAGATTTTAATGAGTAAAAATCCCACGTAACCCGGTGTTTCTCCCAAGGCATCTTGGTGAGAGAGGAAAATCTTTTAAAAAGGTTTTCCCTCCAACACCAAAAGAGATACATTTTTGGCACATAAATACTATTATCAATGGTACTGTTATCAGTATACAAGGTGTAGGATGTAGGTATTATATGTCGTAAGAAATAAAAAAAAATTACTTCGAAATATAAAGAATGTAATATATTATCTAAAGACGTTAAAATAATTCGAATTTTTAAAAGTTATTAAAGAGTTTAGCGAGGTCTTCAATTAATTGTTTTG
Organism: Myscelus amystis hages; assembly: GCA_018244895.1. NCBI lineage: Eukaryota > Metazoa > Arthropoda > Insecta > Lepidoptera > Hesperiidae > Myscelus > Myscelus amystis. Next base: position 17,386 of record DWQT01001015.1, read on the forward strand.
GAAAGTAAGTTAATTTAATAGTCACAGTAGCAAGCGTCGTCGGTGTTTTCCCGAATCCAATTCAAATATCTGCTGACCCTGGCGTAAACACCTGGATAGCCCTTTCTTGCGCACCCGTACCCCCAAGAAACGATGCCTGAAAATGTTTATGCGAAAGATATGGTAAACAACCCTAACAATAAAATACAATTGCTTAGAATTAAAAAATCGTCTAGCAATATACGAAATTAAAGAAACTGAAGAAACTCAACATTCGTAATCTATATAATTAAAACGTAGTTCAAAAAGACATTTGTAACTAGATTAAGCACCTAATAAAGAACGAAGCGAGCGTCAATGAAAGCCAATAAATTTGCGTCAATAAATTTTGCTACTAATACAACAAATTGGGGTCGACGGCGCAGGGTGTACGAGGTTATGTTATCACCCTGTGATATTTCTGTGAAAATTAATCTTGTGAAAAATTAATAAAAAATAAAATTATAACTAGAGCTTCCGTAAACCTCGATCGAAAGGAGCATTTATGTCACGTGCATAATATTATAAGACTTACCAATTAATTCATACGCGTGATCTGAATTTTCCATAACCAAAGGACCACCACTGTCGCCCTGAAGAATAAAAAAGAGTAGATACGGGATAGAGGTCTGTTTGAAGGGGAACTGACACTTTGTAAAATTATATAAGAAACTTGTTATTTTGACTATATCTCTAACATCTTTTATATGGCAAATCGGGGCTAAATAGAAACTACCTGGAGCTACCTTTATTTTTATCCACATCACTAGTGACTATAACCACACAAAACCCAAAATAATTTAAAATGTTACCGTGCAGGCATCTTTATGAGCAGTGGCAGGGAACCCGGCACACATCATGACGTCATGTATTTTAGACCTATTGTAATTCGTGTTTCGACATTCCTCATTGCTGAGAACTGGTAACTGCGCCTCCATGAGTGTGCAAGACCAGTTGCCAGTCTCGCCCAATGCTCCCCAACCAGCTACGGTTGTTAACATCCCCGTGTACAGGTCTTCTGAACCTAAAATACATGTTAAATAATTATAAATGATTTATAGGTAAATTAATATATAAATTTAGGTATCTTGATTCGTGCAGAGGTATTGAGAAATCGTTAACAAATATTATCAAATCAAATCAAAATAATCTTCATTGCACGCCAATTTAAACAAAAGATACTACA
>DWQT01001016.1:0-18589 GCA_018244895.1 Myscelus amystis hages
CGCGTTTTAATGCATAAAATGAGTTTTATGTGGAAAATTCCGTATAAGTGTAAAAAATACAGACATTAATGTCTGACATTTATGTTACAATTTCTGTCGTAGTCTGAACGTTCCATAAGATCTATTCCCAACACCCAGTGTGTTTGACAGTCGAAACGCATCGAAACTAGAGCAGTTTACATATTACGTGACAGTTTTTCGAAGCCCGTCATTGACTCGCGCGCGATAGTCTATGACATCGAATGCGATATTGTTTTTAGAAATCGCCCGCCATTCCGAGGGATCTCGAAGGGTATGATGTCTTTTTATCGTCCCTAATGAAATTTCTATGAGCGATAGTGAGATAAGGTGGTATTTGTTCGTGATGTACTGTAACCCTTGTAAATCTGAATACTTAATAATTTTCGCACGCCAATGATTTCCATCAATATGGCAATTTAGATTTTTAATTGAATTATAATATTCGTCCAGATCATTTATAATACAACATTAAATAGGACCGACAGACCGTATGTACAGCGCAATTACAAACAGCGGTGCAATATTGTCGTATGGGCAGCGATTTAATATTCATCATAGCCACACCCGTTTTATTACAAGGCATACACGTAATTAGATACGACAAATGTTTCCCTGACTGAGGCTTGCATCACGCGCATTCTACACTCAGCCAAATTGCCTAAATGTACGTTTTTAAGATAATGTGTTATTAATATGCGTAATACAAAACGTAAGATACTCAAGTTGAATTACTAAACGTAATAGAAAAAATACTTTACGTGGCTAATCAATGTACTTCAGTTGATTTCTTTTTCAATTCATTTTTAATTGTAAGTTGAAAAGCTTCACACATTGGACTGAGATATTATTGAAAATTCGAATGTATGCGGATTTATTTTCCTATCGAGTTCCGTATAAATTAACAAAAAATATAAATCAATACCCCAATGTCTCTGAATATAAGCAGTATAGATAATTTTGAGTGGCTACATTAACACCGATTAGTTTGGAACAACGGATCATCGAAAATCTTTCCAACCGAATTGCAATTTCTTATTGTTACAGCATATTATAATCTACAAAGATAATTACTGTATACGTAATGAGAATGATTTATTTGTCATCAATTCTAGAAGTTTTTTTTTAAATATACAATTTATTTATGAAATATTTTAAGGTTGTGTGAATACACGTGCATACATACGAGTATATATGAAACTACCACACACGTGGAATAAATCGTATTAGTTGCGCTTGTAGTGAGCTGCACATTAAATCACGACACGTGGAAAGTAGAATATCCCCGGCTTACGTGGCTCACTAAATATCCGGCGCGTTAGTACCCTCGCGGCGTCGCAGCAGCAGTATTTCCTCATAGACGCCAACAAGATGAGCAGCAGTAAGGCGATCATAACTCACACTTAAACGTGGCCGGAGGTGTAATCTCGGGCGAGGATGCGCGCAATAATCCCCATCGTCCATTCTATCGTCTAAGGCTCACTTTGTACCATTATTTCTCATTTATTGTATAAGACAAAAGTTTAGTATTTTTTTTAATATATTTCAAAATGTAACATAAAGCTGCATACAACGTCGTATTGTCTGGTGATTTAATATCATTTATTCATCACCATTTGTCCAAATATCGAGTGCTCGAATAAAATAAACTATGTTATACAATAAATTAATGTTACCTATACCTACTGGTAAATACGTTATTTCAATACGTCCATTTCTTTTTAGAATAAGTAATTTTAACACATGAAATTCTAGAAATCTACTAAATATTAATTGAATCGAAATAAGACAATGATAATACAATAAAATAATGTTAGTTAAATGTGATATATAAGCTACAAACACAGCCCAAGAAACCATGTCTGCTATCACGAAATTTTGTTATACTTAATGGGTTAGTAAATACTTACATAATTATATATACACTTACACTTACACTTATTAAAAAAATTAACTTTTAACAATCAAATACAACATTTATCCATGACAGTGCAAAAATTTCGAATTTAATATAGGCCATTTGATAACCTACTAATTAGAGGATTGTTTTGGCGCGTATTACGTAATATAAAATTGAAAGTAACTAACGTACAAAATGAGACGGTGTGATGCATCGGCAGCCCATATAGACGCCAAGCTAAAATAATGTAATAACAGCAACATACCCCGAATTTACTTTCCAATTCAAAGTTCGTTCCGAATTAAGTTCAGTGCGAGAGAGCAGCCGCCTGCAGCCAAATGGGATTGGCTTAACTCTCTCACCTCACGGACCAAGAATCTTCCTTCCAAAGTTATCCGATTACTTCATTAGAACGTGTTTTGTGGAGCTTCTTAAAGTTTATTTACTCCAGTACTGGACAAGCAACAGAGATTTAAGTAGATATATTCTTTTAAATACATTTTAGCATGATTAGAATTGCTTTGTGATTTACTTTATCGGTGAACACCAGAATTGCCGATTTGTTACACTTTCATTACGTCAATCGTTTTCTTTTTTTACCGAATTTTTAGTTTTTGGCTTTTAACATATTGAACTTTTGTAGTATACGCCAAATTTTTATCGCACGGTTTGATGCAAGCTGCACATAAAATATAATGAGTGTGAGATTTGATTCCTGCAACCTCGTTAGCGCAGTTTAATGCGCCGCCCGTAGCGATGCTCGTTTTATTATGCTAACGGGCGGGTGTTGTAATATTTCGAGTACGTCACCAGCGGTGACACGCTGCATATTTAAACAAACCGTTGCGTCCGAGATTCGCACTAAAATTGTTGCGCCGTTAAGCGTCTCTTCGTTTAAAAATATATACTCCCTACACACAAACACCTGCATTATCCAACACGTTACAAGAACCTACGGCATCTCGGTTATATCAAAAATAATAATCAAAGAACAACTTTCCGGTCAAACATCTTAAGCCAAACTCGTTTTTATGGACGTCGCTTAAACTATTGATCTGATAGGTAATTCGTTTCTTTTTATTGACATTTTTTTTTCGTACAATTAATAACAGGATACCGGTTATAAAATCCGTTTATAAGAGAACTTTGCCCCATCGTTGTCAGCTCTGTTCGACGCCGGGTGCTTTTGACAGTCGGGACGCATCGCGACCTGAACGATTTACATATTACGTGACACTTAAGCTAAGCCCGCCATTGACTCGGACTCGATGGACTGAGACACAGAACACAATATTATTTTTCAGATATCAATCGTCCATCATTTAAATAATGGCGGTTAAATGATTTATTTATCTATTTCATGATTTTATCTAAACGTGAAGAACATTATATACCAACAGCAGTACATACAAACATCTTATAATATTTTAAAGATGATCTAAACTAAATTATTTCATCAGCCATCTCAAAAGCTTTAATCAATGTTTATCTCCCATGTGATAAAAAGCACTTCAATTATTTCATTTGCATTTAAGATTGCATGATTAGTGATCTACAATTTCAAGGATGACATTATTTCAAGGAATAGACATTAATTAAAAATACGATGCAGAAAGGAAAATTCCAACTATACTTTAAAATGACCTACTTAAAAACCTATCTTAGCTGACCTTCTGGACTATCCAAATGAATATGCAAATAAAGACTGACATAGCACTACTCGCGCCGAACGATGAATATTCTATCCAAAGTTCAATCTTATTTAAATTAGCTAAGAAAACTAAAACCAGTGCATAACACAGAAATCTCAGATACTGTTCAACTGCTTTAGCTTTAAACTTGTAAATATGAAGCGGAAATTCTTGCCAATTAGACAGCGGTTGCATTGTTATAAGAGAACTTTCGAGAACGTACTTATACTAGCTCCCTGAAAATGAAACGAAAGCTCTCGACTTTTAATAAACATGTGGATTCTTACGAAAATGGTCGTAACTGGTAAAAATACTTAAAGACTCTCATTTCGTTTTCGACATATGTAGCTTCTCTGTGTACATTCATATAAAAGTATTAATAATAATACAAGTACCAGTGCATTACAAGTACCATTCAATGTATTTAGATACATAAAGGCACCTACCATAAGCTTAAATATTGAGTTAACCTGGAAACCAACCAATGTAAAACTGTCACCGTCGGTATCGCTTTTTGTTTGATGCGCTTGCGATTTTTAATCAAGTGTAATTGATTGCGCCATTAATTTGAAACTATCTAAAAAAGCATGCCATAGTCAGCCGAACAGAACGCAACCGGTACCGGGCCGTGAGCACATGACCGGTCCATTTGTTGTCGCAGCGATGTTCCGGATACGTCCCCGGTTAATTGGGCTATTTGTATTAGTCCGCTCTGAAATAAAATATGTATAATAACAATTCAACAAATATAATAAAGATAAGGTAATTGTAACGAAATTCTAAAAAGTAAATTTTTCTTATACGAAATGTTAACTCCATCTGTTGATAATATAATGACTATTCTGTATTACATTATTTTATTATAAGTACTGGTATTAATATAACAAGGTTAAAGAGTATATTTTATCTCTTTGTTCGAGCCAACCTTCGAAATCTCTCGGACCAAATTCGACGTAACTTTCACTCACAAATTAAGAAGTATCTTAAGATACTTTTATTGATCATACTCGTATGGTATATTTCATTGCCATCTAAAAAAAGGATTCTACGCGGTACCTAAATCAAATAAATTCGTACTATTGCGAACATTTTCATAAATAATGCCAAAATAAAATTTTCCTATAGCCTAACCTAACCTAACCAGTTTGCAGGAAAGAGAACGTTTATAAAAGTTAGAACCTTTGTTGTGTGTATCTCCCGTAGAGGTCCCTGGGGCGCCACTTAATTTGAGAGCTTCGCACACGACAGGTACAACACATGAGTTGCCGGAGAAAATCATCGCGTTGCCATGTTAAACAAATCAGCTTCCCTGTGATATGTATTAGCTTTGGGCAACATATCAATTTCTTAGGATACTTTTATTACAAATAATACAGATAAAAATTGTAAATACACATAATGAACAATATCTATTTTATCTACACGAATAAAAAATGAAACTACAAAATTTAATATGTTTGTTTCTATAAATTGTCCAGTGTACTAAATTGTTAAATACATAAATAAAGTACTTGAAATAAAACATTCCTTTCTGGAACCAAAAGTAACTCCCTATATAAATGTAAAAAAACAACAACACCGCTATAACTATTTACACTATATTTTACATGTATAGCGTAAAATACCTTTCACTTTCTTATTTTAAACGAAAAAGCGTACTCATTTCACATTTATAGCGACATGGCGCGCTTTCAGCACGATACTGCTCACAAAAGAAAGAGTGTATATCTCACAGCTAACTCGACTCCTAAAACTATCACGATAATATGGACATTTTCTTATAAGCCTAACTGAATCCTGTGTACAGAAATCAACACAGAATCAAAGTAAGCGATTTGCAATCTGTTTCCGTGTAACACTATTTTGCATCAACAAATAATGTAGGTGCTAAATTTACATAGACAATGTGAAATTGTAGTCGTAAACTTACCCCACAGTTAAGCTTGACTTTTGGATAAAGCAACAGAGAAGGAAGACATCTTTGTGCGCTGTTGTCGGCTACCAGAAACTTGTTCATTCAGCTGCACTTCGATAGTTTTCCAGCTGATTTCGGATGGTTGGAAATTTAACGGTGAGTCAAAGCGAGCTGCTCTATTGCTACTCTGAGCGCAAAGGCATTAAATTAGATACCACTGGAGCATCTGTCCGCAACTGGGAATTATTTATTAACTAAAACCCTTGTGTATCTTGATTAATTGAATATTTCTTGAATGTTAGAATATAAACCAAATTCTTGGTATAGAACGTTCTTAAGCCCATATTTTGCCATATATACTATAGTTTATCTCGATGTCAAAAATTAAATATATTTAATTAAAATCAAATGTAAATGATAAAAAATGTTTCACATATTGAGATATTTCAACACTTATTATTTTCTTGAAAATTCTTGGAGATTCCTATTGTTACTTATTATACTCATAAAATAAATATTTCCCCTAATAAATTAATGATTAACTAAGCTATAAAATATATAAAAGATAACGAGTCCAAACCGCTCTCCTGTGGGTTGCGAATGTAATCGTCTTTCGTTAAGATATTACAAAAAAACCATGATTGTACTTTTAATTTATAAATGAGTAAATAAGACTGCATTGTTAAAAATAGTCAAAAGAAATAATATAAGTCATATGCAAAACGTTACAAGTGCTAACGTCATATACACAATGTTAAAAGTGCATGTTTGTAGCGGTAAAGTCATTCCTAGTCCAGGCGACATCCCGCGCTGCGACAGGTGTCAGGACGCCGCAACAAATAGCTGTTTAGCAGAGAGTGCGGTCGCGGGAAGCTGCTCCCAATTTGTCGCACCGAATGAGATTGTCGCCACTTTCAGCATTAGGCGAAAGGCTTTTAGTTTCACCTATGTGGGACACGCTTGGCTAGCATTAGACAGGACATATTTTTCATCAGATATAGTTTACTTGAAAATTATGCTTATAACATTATAAATAACGATATGATTACATCATCGAGAATAAAACAAAAGTTCTGAGGACGATTCCAATATTCCGCACCTCCACGGGTCAAAATTAAAATAAACTACTATTTTTCCATCGCAATATTCACTATACTCGTCACTAATTCATTACCAAGCTACATTTAAATTTCTGCCGGACGTGTTACTAAACATACTGTTCATCAAACTATTAGAGGCATAACAAAAAAATTAATGACTACATAACCATTGCTAATAAACATCCTCGCGTGTGTTTTGTGATCAGATGAATCAGTTGTATGTGAACGCTAGAATAGACAACTTTTGTGCGCGTCCCCATTGAGTATTAGAAAATGTTTTTAATAGTAATGCTATTTATTTTGAGCGAAGCTATAAATGCTATTATACCGGAATCGAGATTAAGAGGTAATATTGATTTAAGATTTTTAAACGATGTTGACTATTAACGTTAATGTTAGCTTGACCTTACCAATAACACGGATATTGGCATTGTGGTATCGGTATTTCTTTGCAAATATAAAAAAGTAAATTGTCTTTATTCTTAGTATTTAGTGACTCTCAAGGTAAAACTCGATATATTTGATTAGTCAGAATTACTGCTGATGAATTGACAATAAGTTTATACCGATATGATACAATGATTTGCTCCAAAATATTCTTTTATTCAAGGATTGCTCACAATTCTATGCATTCTTACACATTAAAGACAACTTACAGAGTTTGTACAAATTTTAATCAATTTCAAATAGCAGCCTAATTAGGCTAGGCTAGGGTATCTATATTTGGAGAGTGTGTGACGAATCGTGTTGCATGTTACAAAGCATAGATTAATTTGAATACAACACCGTTAGTTACTCTTACATTAAAAAAATATGTGTAACCATTTCCACTTTCTACGTAAGTGGATTAAATTATTTATTGCTCCAATGCGAGGTTTTAATTTAAAATACCGTATAGAACTCCTTTTTAGGTTATTAAGTCAGTACCTAAATTAAGTATCTATAGATAAATAATATTTCCTTTGACCAGAAAGGCGTTCACCACAATATTCTGCAACGCCACCGCCGTCCCATGACGGTTGGAAGTATCCACCTCCAGATGAAAAACGTACTTTCTATTCACCATTCGAGCAAAGATTTAAATCTATAGAAGTGGGCACCTCTGCAGCATTTGACGACTATCGGTATTGGAGAGCACCGCGTGATCACAATAGTAGACCCCCACCTCCATCTGAACACTTTGGTAGGCCGCCTTCCCCACCTCCATCTGATCACTATGGTAGACCACCTCCCCCACCGCCATCTGATCACTACGGTAGACCACCTCCGCCACCGCCATCGGATCACTATGGTAGACCACCTCCGCCACCGCCATCGGATCACTATGGTAGACCACCTCCGCCTGATCACTATGGTAGACCACCTCCGCCTGATCACTATGGTAGACGACCTCCGCCCCCTCCACCTGATCATTATGGTAGACAACCTCCGCCCCCTCCACCTGATCACTACGGTAGACCACCTCACCCGCCTTCAGATCATGATGGTAGCCATCTACCTTCGTATACTAGTTACGACAGTCAAAGCGCTTCTTACGACTTTTACGGCAGACCCCCCTCTCGCGATAGCTATGGTAGACCTCCACCGTATAAGGATTACGATAGACCTCCATCATACTATGACCACGATGAGAGACGAGTACCACCGCCACCGCAACAAACAAACGATCACTTCAGCAGACACTCAGATGAACGTGATGGAGCTCGGTACAGTTTCAATGACGGACCGTACCGGCCGACACAATCTGAAAATCTATCGTCTTCCGGGCACAGTGAGCAACCCACACCACAAGACGGCTCAAATTCACGTCTATTGGAATATATTTTATCCCAACAGGATTCCTTTAATGACAATAAGCCAAAAAATAAAAACTTAGCCACCCAATCTAGAAAATCTACCGAAATGAATAATATGGACCCAATCAACGACGACGAACTAACCCTAATTCGCTATATAGAACGCATATTTAACAACAAATCAACAACTTCTTCGCCAACGGAAAACGAATTTAAAAAGGAGTTTTCAGATTCTAAGCATTTATTGAACTTTCCATTGTATAATGATACAAAAACTCAACGTTATGAAGCTTCTAAAAGTTCCCAGACAGATGAAAGTCCATATATTTTCAATGTTAGAAATGGCTTTGGGCTTGAACTCACGAGCGCCGATCGCAATGTGGATAGTGAAAAAACTGAATCAAAAGATCAGCACTTACTCAAGAGCCCACCAGTAATAAGTAAATCTTTTCTTGTTCCTTTGTTCCAAGCAAAGCCTGTGACTCCTGAAAACTAAATATAAAGCTACCCCCATTGTGTGTTATGTCTTATTTAAAAGGCTGTAAATGCCCGAAATAAACCCTTTGAGTACAAATGATTTCGTTAATTGTATTTACTGCTCCTCATTAAAAATTGTGTACTATATAATAACACAATATGCATGCAAAAAGTATAATAGTTTTTAACAGTATCTATTAATAACCTAGTATTTCACATACAGAATATGGTACTTAATAATATTTACATAAATGTTAATTATAGAAACCGTTAGTAATAAGTGGTATATTATTAGATTGTTCAAACTTGAAAAAGTTTTTAGTCATAAATATTAATTGCTCTTTGATCTCGCGACACAGAACAACGACATCGTCATACTAGAAGGACCAGATTAGACAGAAAATGATAGACAATATACGTCTAAGGTGAGCTAGTGGAAAAACGTTTATCGTCCTTTAATTGTTTTATCGAGAACCTAACATGACTCGTACTAAAATTTAATATTAACGGTTCAATTAAGGCTATTTTCGCATCATTAGGGGTTCTTCTCAGATTTTTAAAACTCTTTTTGACGAAGGACTAATAAGCGAAGCTATAACTGAATAGCCGGCGAAGTAGTAATATAGCCACAGTAAAAGTTAGGAAAACAGTTTCATCGTTATTTCTCATTAAACTCGCAATCGACTCTCGCTTGAGAAAACGCGGAGCAAAATCCGAACGTTCTTCATATAAATTGGAGTGGTAGGGAAGCTATACATATAAATTTTATATTAAAACTGATGTAAATAATTCTAAAACATTAATTTTCGTTAGTCTTAAGCTCTTCTTATATTAGTACGCCTTTTGAGCATGTAATATTAAGTTATAAATTAATTACCTACAAATAAATGTAACAAAGTGCAGATTTGCTTTGCAAATTAATTGTATGTAAGTAATTTGATTTAATGTTATGTGAAATATAATTATCTAGAGAAGCCCTCGTTTCTATTTTAGTTTAAAACCTTTGGGAGATATCAATAAGTACGGTAGTTTTCTAATATCAGCAAACTCTCTACCATTGAAATACTAACCCATTATCATATTAACAGTTGCGAACATATTTCATGATTTTTTCTAGCCTAAAGAAGCCTAGAGCATTGTAATAATAATAACTATGCCATATGTACATGACAAGTAATATAAAAAGCCACCAAAAGTGTGTCTCGGATCATGCACATTGAATATTAGTAATAGTAATCCGGTTACAGGTTCAAGAATGTATGATTAGAAAATTAATGGTTAAAAAATATTTAAAAAAACAAGCTATTAGCCAGCCATATCGCATTTAAGAGTAACGATTTAATTTCGCATTTTTATCAGCAATTCCTATCAGTTGATGTCATATCAGGTGAGCAATATAAAAAATAACAGATTCGTTATCTTGGGGCGTCCGTCATATTTAATTCAGAAATACGTCACTAAGCTAATCATAGAGTGTCATCTACCCCAAACGTCTATGCAAAATATCTGCCCAACCGGTTGAGGTTAACTGGTTTAAAATTTATCCTTTACATACAAGATACATATGCATGTGTAGATATCAATATTTATATGCTCTAAGTAATAACTATAATAAATAAAAACGAATAGCTAAAATATAACCTATTATTATTATATAAACTTGTCCTATTATTATTATATGTATATACATTGAATATTAAATAAAAGCCTGTAAAAATTATTTTATTCAATTCAGATAAACAATATATACTTTTATGTTTACTATAGAGGCAGAGAAATAACAAGGAACGTAATACATTTTACATTAATAAGCCTGACATTGTTACATATAAGTATCATTACATTATTACATATTTACCTATATCACCCAGTCAGAGATATGCCCCAATATAAAAATACCTTAAATTCTACAATAATATTTTTTTCGGTATTTTAATTACAGTTATATTAATGAAGTCAAATATGCAAGAATGAAAAAATTGTATTAAACTGTTAAAACATAATAGTAATTACTGAAATGTAAAATGAAACCAATAAAACTAAAAATTAACATAATAAATTGAGTCAATTATTCATATCGTTTATTAAAAAATCATAAACCCAAAATTATAATCTGTATTCGATGAAAGATCACATTATTAGAACGCAGGCTTGCATCTCCCATCGACGGTGCGTAAGTAGCCATCCATACAAGGGAGGCCAAAAATTTCTCTTCCGTCTTTGTCATCGCTTGGCCCTTTGTTTACTGGATTTTTTTGTGTAGTACTCGGTACGGAGGTCGTAGTGTCGGTAGCTGTTGGGGTTGCTTCTGTCGGAATCGTGGTAATCCTTACGTCATTGTCCGAATTTACCGCTTTCTGATTGCCGCCTACATCTTCCTTAGCATCAGGTTGTTTCTCGTGATTTTTTTTCAAATGAAAGACATTTGATAAATCGTTACTTACTTTTGTAGCCGTCTTATGAACCGTGCCGAATAAGTTTTCTATAAAATCTGCTCTAACGATTTCTAAATACATAACCGAATAAACACAGAACAAAATAACAATTGAAATCTTCATTTTGATATATCGCTCGCTAACGAAGGCGTCCCGAACAATAACTGAACGCAAAATAACATTAGCGTGATGATAACTTAATGACCTTTTGATATTAAATTATCAGAAGAAGATAATTACGATTCGTTCCAGGAATTCTTGAAATACGAAGAAGATGCTAAATTACTTAAATATGTGTTTATAATAATGTATTTTATGTATGTACGTCATTTATAGTTATTTCTTTGTGTGCGTTTATCTGCGCCGTCCAACATATCTGAAAAGTAATAAACCATAACCTTAAATATCTCTTTTAATTAAATATTAAATAGCTAATAAATTATTTCTTAGTTTGAATGGAACGCTTGTTATATTTGACTAAAAGAGTTCTTACTAATAAACACTCAGAGTACAATAACATTTTATCAAATTAATTTTATTAATAATAATAATAATAACGAAATCCACGAGAACTACTTATGTAATGTACAGATCACACTAATATTGTATTTTCAAATATTTACCTTCACAATCGTGGCCTGCAGATCCCGTTTGCATCCCGCCTACGTCCCGGAAGGCATTGTAAATCCGGTACTCTTATTATTTGACTGGATTGTACATTCTTTTCAGTAGTCGTTTGAGCCATTCGAAGTTTATCGTGAAAGTTAAATACAACGCCGGATTCTACCTGTTGCGTCATGGTCAGGCCAAGGAGCATTATTACAAACAGCACAATTTTAACGTCCATTTTTATGTAACACATTAATCAAACTGACACAGCACTTTTAAACAATCAATAGAATAAACGTATTTAATCACCACGGTTTTCTGCATACACCGTTAATATCCTTGACGAAACCTTGCTCACAGAGCTTTGTATTTGGCGGGACGTCTATCATTTTACCCTCAGGAGTTCCGTCTGTTCTTTTTTTTTGTTTTTCATTTACTTCTTTTGTCGATTTCTTGAAGAAGTAAGACATAAAATCTTTGAGAGGATTTGCGAAGACGATAGAGATGTCTTGATGTGGCGATGGCTCTGCGCTTCCCTGTAGGAGAACTTGAAGTATAATAGTGAGCACTACTATCTGCGTGAACAGACGCATCATAATATAAGAATAGCCTCGATGGCTATCAACTAAACGTTTATCGTGCGCGCCGTCTTTGTCAACAGAAAAATTACAACATCTATAAATATAATATCATAGATGTACTCAATAATATCATTCGTATCACTGTTGCCTTTCAATTTTTTTTATTTGATGATTATTGAAAAGCGTTATACGTATTGAAAAAAGATCTCACTGTTGTTGCTTTATTTGAAGTAGGTAATCTGACTTGCTCACTTCGTCAAAGAAACCCTAATATATCAATATCTCACCCGGTATTCCTAGATTCATATCGAAATATTCTCATTTCATTCTACTTTATAATCCATAAAATTGCATACAAACTGTACAATATTTACTTTTATGACGTCAAGGCAGCAAACGGATATGTGAACTAGAATATTCAGTGAGAACAAATCTGCAAATAATTAACCGACTCGTATATCTCGTGTCATTTCGAGAGCCATTTACGATATTTAACCAAACAGGTCAATCCCGTGTGACAACAAACAATATTCACCAACAGTTTCAATTTCGTGGAATCGTCAAAATACTTGTGTTTCTGCGAAAGCCTTCTCACGAATCACGTAGTACCAATTTTACAAATATATAAATAAAATTAACCTAGCAATGGATTCTCAACGCGTGGTTCGTGTATAAGCTTAAAGCTTAAAAAAGCATTTTTATTATGAATGTTAAAGTGTACTCACAGTTCATCATTGTAAAATTCTCGTTAGCTGAGCCCGCAATACAGGCGCGCTTCAGTGATTTCATTCGTTCTATGCGAAGATGGCTAATTTTCTCGAAATAACTGACCAGTTTAAAACGGTATTTTTTAAGCACAAACTTTTTGATGAATTTGCTAATTAAAAAGTTGAAAATATGTTGAAGTCCGGAGTTTTACCACAAATAAATCAGGACAACACTACCGCTGTTTTTAATATTTACGCTTCGTATCTAAAATAACCTAAAATCTTTATAAATAACTGTCTACTGAATTGAAAGTTAATAGAATCTTCCCATTCAGCACTAATCCCATATACGTGTATAAACTTTTAACGAAATCCTGAATAAAGATTTACAAAATCATGTTACAAAAAGCTTAATTTCTATCGATTTCCGATGAGTTTTTAATAAAGTTTTGCAATAATAAGGATACACGAAACATGCTTTGATCCTGTCTGGTTAGCGTTCAACGAAAAATACCGTAAATACACTCGATGTGGGCATGGCCGGCATTTTGTAATTAAAATGCTATCCGCTTAGAGTAATAATATTTAAATTACATGTCTTTGCTCATGAACGCAATATAATGTCCTTTGTGAGGGCAGTATATTTGATTTATTTCATTATGTAGGTATTAGGTAAGTGTAAATATCAAACAAAAATGGTAACAATAAATTGTTCAAAATCCAAACAAAAATATTTTCTTAATTTAAATGGAAGTCATGTAAGGTTCTAAAACAGTTTGAAATAATGAGAATAAATTCGCCTTGCTCCTTTTCGCTCACACAATACGGGGATAGCATAAAGAAAAAAAAAGTAGCTTACCTACTAATACTGATACACTGTTCAAATTTTTGCCCTAAAAGCATGAGCTTGATATTAGCAATTTAAATTAGTAGGTACATCTTCTTTTACTCCCAGTGAACTTAGATATATAAAGTTTTTGTTCTAATCGTATAATTAGGACAGGCAAAACTTGGCCTCGGCTGTTACAAACATTAGACAGAAAAAATCAAACAGCACTATGTCGCAACATCGTCTGTTTTCTTTTTCGTCAAAAACTCAGTTAGAAGGAAATGGGGCAGGGTCAGTAATATGTACATATTTCGTATTCGTAACTGCTATTATTATGGAGAAGTCTGCGGCGAACACGTTTTTCCACCAATGACTCATTGGTTCTCAGGGATAGTATTATTAAGGTGTAGTGTAGCTGGATAAAAAAATATTATTAAATAAACTTATAACAATGCAGTACTATTATTTTTGCATGCAGTACTATTATAGTATTTACTGAAAATTTGAAAATCCTAAAAGTAAATATAAATATAGAGTACACTTTATAGTCAATATGTGTAAGGCATTTCTTAATTTTTAGTATATGTTAGGTTTATAATAATAAGATTATATTTTATGAAATGCACATTAGATCGCTTTAGTGAATCAAGACACAGTAAGTATTGACACATATTACTGAGCTCCGTCCTCCACAAAAAGGAAAAGATTATTTTTTAAAAATTGGTATTAAAATATAAAGGTAAAATAAAATAGATTGATGCTAAGTAAATCAGAAAATTTTCAAGTTTTATCGAAGATACCTACTACCTATACCTAAGGACGACTCCATTCGTATATGGCATCAAAGCTGAGATAATGAATAGAAAAGTTGAGGAAAAATGCACAGTTTTGCAGGTTTTATTGAAACACACGTGAAAAACACGGGAGAGTGCCTTATCGCTGCAGAAATAAGTGAGAATCATCTTGTTGGCCCCGTACATCTGAGTGAAATAAGCATCGTTTGGGTACATACTAGCTTCTGCGTGACATTGCTTCAGTATAGCAATACATCTTAAGAACTCTTTTTTATCTATATTACGTTTTATATATCCTTACTCATATTAAATATGTCTTACAGGTTAAAAATACCGTACTAATCCATATTTCCAGTAGATTTCCATTATCAAGAAATCTATTGAAATTAATTGTTGCTGAATTGATAATAATAGTAGTTACAAATTGTACTTAGCTATTTAGCGTAATTAATTAACATCAATTTACTAAATTTAACGAAATATCGAATAGCAAAACATCAAAATCAAATAAAAAATTTATTATATTGTGATATGTACACGTAATGAAATTGTAAAGGAAATTGTACACAGTACCTAAATATTAGACGGAGTGATAAATAAAAACGAAGTAATAATATTATTAACAATAAAAATGGATAACAATTCATATATGGTTGACTTACAAATGATTACAGTAAAGTAATAATAGCAGGTATTAGTACTTTTGTGATAATTTCAATCTCTCAATACACCTCAATAGATAAAATCTCGATATTAGTAACATGTAATTTTTAATCTTCATGTTACGGTGTCCGCTTTAGCTGTAAAATAAATAAAAGTCACCGGTTATGAATACTTAGGGGTAATAATAGACATATAAGTCAGGCCTAATTAAGCCTTGAATAACCAAATATAATAATATATTATCATAACGAGTCTTATAAGTTAATACCTATTTTAATACACTTCTGTCCGGCAACAACCGTTCTGTATTACGTACACACACACAATGACGAGCATGCGAACAATAAATGTGGAAAGAAAGGTTGCAGAAAGTTAACCACAACATGTATAGTTTCAGCAAACGTGTGTATAAGTAACAGTTATTTTGGCAACTGAGCTGACATTATAACCTACTCAAAGTCTGAACAAAACGCTTCGGCATACAATAGGCTTTGCGGGCTACCCGAACGTATTCTTTGTGGAATGTGTTTACGATTGAGCTCAAAATAGAAATCTTCTTGACGTCGGTACATACAATTATATCAACGTAGACTTCGGAGACAAATCGCAGTCTCCATACAATCTACTCTTGGCAGCCCAGAGGCCTTTGAGGTTAACTGCTTATTAAATATCACTCACTCATTCGCTTTTTGTCGTTTTTAGCATTTCTTGTCATCGTCTTCTTCTGAAGATGAAGATGAAGATGAAGATGATGATGAAGACGAGGACGATGAAGACGAATTCGAGTCACCTTTCCCGCCTTTTTCCTGTTGGCATATTAGCTTCAGTCAAAATGCTTGTATTTGAAGCGGTGAAGTAATATAAAAAATGTCATGTCAGGCAAAACTTGTAACTTACAATAATTGATTAGGAAAGAATATACATGTCATATACAAAAAACAATATATAAATACGTGTTGTTTAATTTCTTATTAATTGTTTGTATTTTCTCATTTATTTAATTTTATATATTTAATAACATACATTTCCCTGTAGCAATGGCGGATTTAATGCCGAAAGACATTTTTACCTTACACATTTTATAACTTGTATAAATTTTATACAAATCCACCTCAAGTGGATACTAAATAGATGTAGAAGTCAAATATTAAGAACGAGTCTTGTTTGCTTTCAAGACAGCGTTAAAACTTTTATTCATTTACTTGTTTTCGTGTATTTGCATGGTATACGGTGGCAACGCTCCTCGAGTCTCAACTTACGTGTACATAAATGGTTACTATAGCGAACCAAAATAAAACAAAGCAGTAGCAGCAGATGTATTTGAATTAAGAAAACAAAACATGTTTTACTTACACTTTCACATTTCCCATTGTCTTCCTCTGATGACGACGACGATGACGATGACGACGAGTCGCTGTTAGTTTTGTTCTTGGCAATTTGAAAAAACAATCTTTATTAAAAATAGCCACAGAAAACTTATAAAAACTAAAAATCAAATAAGCTACTCACTTTAATTCAAATAAGCTTTAAAACAATTAACATTACCTAAATAGCGAAATAAAACAGTAACATATGAGATATTTATAATTAACGAGAATATTTATAATCCTTTTACCGTGACATACAAACCTTTGCCACTACATGTCAGATAGACCTATTTGTAAAATAAGCGTTTAAGTACCAGATAAGATAACATATATTAGGTCGCTCTATAAATAATTCAATATAAATCAATATTAACGTTATGATATCTTTTCTTGGTAGTACTTAGCTATTTGCTAGTCACTATTGATGCATTTCCATCCGCCTTCCATGTTGAGTATCATATAGGAATACACCAGTCAGCGACACATCAATCAGATCTCTGACCGCTGATATTGATACTGATATGACACAGCAGGACGTACCTACGAGTAGTACTCCTTTACTGACATGTAATTCATTCGAGAATTTCTTTTGCCATAAATACTAATATTGGAACATACATACCTCATTACAATTTTCAATTTCATTTTCTTTGGACTTCTTATCTTTCCTTAAAATGTAAAAAAGTGAAATAAATCAATCTTCCCGAAAACTGGATTAAGCAGCGGTTATATTAAAGTTTAAGTTAATGCAAGAACAAACAGTAATGAATTAAAAAGTACTTTAACGTAAAAAATATACAAAGGTACGAGTAAGTCTAATTCAAAATAAAAATATCTTAATATTTTAAGTCAAGACATTCGTTATTCGAAAGAACTATCCAATCATGAATCATTCATTTATTAATTGTTGGAGAGAAAGCTTCATGATGATCTTAAATTATTAATTTACTATACTACTAAAGTAGTCGGTAGAAATTAAATGCCTCTTATACAACTGACGATATAATAGATATCTAGGTAAACAAAGTTTAGCATTAACAACACAAGTTACAATAAAAACAGTTTTACCCGCTAGGGGATGGTTTTGTGTCTGTGATGGCCGCCATAGCGACAAGAACTAGCAGCACGAACATAAATGTATTCATCTTTAATCTGAAACCATAGATACGTAGTATAAATACGTTAGCTTCACTAATGCAAGAAGTCTCTTTTGTGTTAATAAATGCCAATAGCTTCAAATTAAACCATTTTGAAGCTCATGCAAATCTACTTGACATCGAACAAAGAAAACCATTGCTATAAAGATATGCCTTTACCATCCTATAATGTCCTCCGTAAAAAATAATTTATGTATAAAACCACTTACGCGTATTTATCTTGACAACGGGAATATTACAAATACTGGTGAGCAGTTACTACTTTGAGTACAGACAGAGATTTGGTGTCGCAAGATAAACTAGTTGACGTTATTGACATGACACGATGGTTAAAATCAGGTCATTCAATATCAATTATGAATTATAATATAATATATAAGTAAAGTATTGTATTATTCAGTTATTACATACGAGTCCTTACAGATAACGCAGAAACCGAAAATTCTGTTCTTTTAATTTTAGACTCTAAATTTGAAATCTAAGAAATGTTAATGATTAGTTTACGGGACCAAACGAGTATCCCAGGTATGCATACTATCTGTAACAAGAG
>DWQT01001017.1:0-18572 GCA_018244895.1 Myscelus amystis hages
AAAAATTCACCGTACTTTTTGATCACACTATGTAGTTACAACAATTAAGAAGTCGTTTAAAACTAATTTGGCATGTAGCGCTCGTTAAGCTTGATGGTTTTTAGGCAATTTAACAAACGATTTCGATCTGTCCTTTCAGTAACTATATCGTCCAAGGAAAATCATATCACAGTACTTTATTGTACTTTATTTCGATGTGATATTTGAAACAGGTATACGGAAGAGGTTGCGTATGCAGACGCTAATATAAAAGTAAACAAAAGTTGGAAAGTATCTCGGGCAGTTGTGTGCCATTACGTATAGCTGTATCCCATTTCACGTTTACTTTTGAGTTATGTAAAGTGTAATAAGACTACGACCGTTATTCCGCGCTGGAAGCCGGCCGCCGCCCGCCGGCCCGCCGCTAACGCGCCGTGACGACGCAAGCCGCCTTCGACGAGTTTTCGCAACGAAACGTCTTATTACCATTGCATTAAAGTTCATTACTGCAGTGAAAATAGAGCTACAGTATGAAGTGATATCGAACAATATCTCAATATAGAAATCTGTTTTATAGACCTACGTGTTACATATAAATAAAAAGAGAGATTTTCTAAATTTTTCCTTATGTAAGTGTTATCAATCATAACTATTCCATTCAAGTGTCACTGTGCTTATTTTATACGGAAAGAGTTTACTTATTTTACTCACGAATTACATCAATATTCCAGTTATTTTGAACGACAATGAATGGAAAGCGCGTGATGACATTATTCTTTACTACAAACCTCACTCATAGACACGTAAAACAACGAAGCGTATTTATTATGTGCATTAATTTCACCGTTCATTCAGTGGACAGGATGCAATGCGATTTAAATCACGACCACCCTATTTAAATACATTTGCAAGCGATGGCTTATTGTTATGGAATAAGGTCTGTAATATAAAATACCGCAATTTGTAGGTATGTAGGTACGCATGGCTGTAGTACACAGTTATTCACTGTTCGTCACAGTACGCCGAGTACTTACCAATAATAATCTAACCGCTTCTGCATTTTAACCACACACAAAGCTTTGTTTTGTTTGTTTTCGTAATTACGACGCGGTTTCAACGAATCGTGATTCCCCCGCAACGGTACGCCTGCCACGCCCTAATAAGAGATTAGAACATTTCTAGATAATAATGTATCAAAATTCAACGAAGTTTTTGTCTTTTTTCTTCTTTGCTAGATTACTTTGAAAGCATTTAATATTTGTGTCCGTGCTCAAAAACTATTACAATTAGTTCGATTACCAAATTTTAATCACATCATTCAACTGGAATAGTTTTGTCAAATGTATTACAAAAATTCAAATAGCAGTCGACGAAAGATCGAGATTAAAGCGCATTAAGACTTGCACAATTTCTTCTAAAGCGGTTCCCACGAGCGAACGACTACGTGAAGCGACTTATTGAATAAAGTTTAGGCGATGGCACGATTTCCAGCTTCCGACTAATGTTGACATCACTGCGATCTAAATATAGAGCCATTAGCTCAGCAGAAGTGGACACGAGAACGCGTCGAGTTTTCGCCGATACACTCGATAAAATAGCGCTGCCATTAAAGAATTCTCATCTAATGAGATCAACTTTATATTTAAAAATCCTACTAATTTTATAAATGGGAAAGTTTGTGAGTATGTATGTATGTATGGATGTTTGTTACTCTTTCACGCAAATACTACCTAACCGATTACGATGATATTTGGTATGTAAGTAGCTGAAGACCCAGAATAAGACATAGGCTACTTTTTATCCCGGAGTTGCCGAGAGATCGGGATTTACACGAAAATAACGAGAATTTATTTTGTCGTAAGGCGACACGAAGTTCGCCGGGCCAAGTTTGTGATCCATATTTTTGATCATAAAAACCGTTTCTTCTCAAGTTCTATAATACTAACCAACTACATACTCAACAAATGAAAATCTCACCTTAGTAAAACCGATAACCTATCTATTCCCGGTATCGGAAACTTTTGTTTAAAAATAAAAAAAACTGATTATACTCTAAATATAAATAAATTAGTTGCACACATGACAAAACTAAAATCCTTTAACTGTGTCGATAAATATTTTGCCGATCGCAACATTTAATAGCTAATCATCAAATCGGGGCGAACAACCAAGTACAGTTTAATTTATAGTGTACTCTGTGGTTCTTTTAACCATAATATATGAACTTTCCACCCGCCTAGAAATGTCTTGGATATTGCTATATTCTTGGATAAATTGTTACAGGAATTGTAGCGATCACTAGGAAGATCATAGGTTTGATCATTTCTCGTCGTCTAACGTATCTTACCAATCTCAGTTTAGGTGAAATTAGGAATAGTATCTATGTGAATTTTGAATGTTTGTTTTAATGAACGTTTTGGGCTATTTCGAAACAAAATCCCAACGAATATAAACCAAGAAATGAAATGAAAAAAGAGTTAGATCAAATAAGGCATGAATCATTACTATAGTGCTAAATAACTACAGATCTCTAGATAAATCTTAACAGACTCGTATTAAATACTAAACGCGTTGAAGAGAAAGTTGCGGGAGAAACTAGCCTGCTCCAATCGTGAGCTTAATCTATACTTCAATGACTTCAAACAATACATATTGGGTCCCTTAAATTTCAAACAACTAATCTGAGAGTGCCAATATTGAGAAAGGATTAATTGGAAGCCTTTCTCTGTCACAGATTAAGAGCAGACATTATGATTGCGTAGATAGTACCATGAGCAAAATGAATGTGTTTATATGATCTGGATCTGGACTCCTTGCGCTATAAATATTTAAACTTATTTCTGATATCGAAGTCTAGAAAACCTTTGAGAATTCAAATACAGCAACCGCACAGTAAATAGAAAAAAAAACTGTAATAGGAAAGTTTCATCATGTTAATTTTCAGAATATTTTCCAGCTAATTTTACAGTATGTGAAACATATGATACATAGTATATATCTCATCTCATGTAGGACATGCCTCCCAGCGCTAGTCGGAAGGTGGTGGCGGACGAACTAACAGGTACTTCCCATGTTGGCTGTGCGCGGACGAATCCATTAACCCAAATATAGAACCAACCGCACCCGGAGCCTTGCGTGAGTTACAACGTCATATATCTCAAATACCTGTCCCGCTCGCGCACCGCCCGCGAATAATGAATTAGAACAAAATGACACTATTACGAAGGTGCGTAAATTACGGTGGCAGTGACCGTCGGTACAGTTGAGTGGCGTCAATCATTGCTCGTTAGGTTAACAGATAGAATTAACCAATTAGTTTTTTTATGATATATATGGCGGACCACAGGTGGAAAGGTGTTTCAAAATCAAGACAATATATGATTTCTTAATACATACTACTTTTATAGTAGTGAGCCCGTAAAATGAAGCTAGGGCCTTGAAAATTCATAGGGCTGATTATGGCTCATCTGTTTATGCACAGACTTCAGGTGTTACAGTGTCCTGAAGAAACAAGCAAGTAGGCGTCAAGACGCTCACGCCCAACACAAACCAAGCGCCGAAACCAAACCGCTGGCGCGATATAAATAATATAAACAAAGCGAACGCCAACGCGGAACGTGATGCTTCACAGAAACAAAAGGGATATCCGGTCAACGGAGCAAGCACCAAAATAGTTTTCGATATAATAGCAGGCGTCACTTTTTAAGTCGTCCAATCTAAAATTTAATTAATACAATCTTCGAAATAAAATTGATTAATAATTAAAATATTCATGAAATAAATGGTACAGGTACCTTTTCGTTGGTAAGTTATATAAACAAACTAAAGAAATTCACACGTTACAAGGGAACATACTTTGTAGATTACTTTATTTCCTGAGGCGTAAGAGAACAGTACAAAAGAAATTGTTAATAAATCCCATACGAGAATGTGGTGTGTCCCCACCCTCTCTATCAGCGATTCATGCTGACGTCACCGAGACCAATATTGCGAGGCAATTTATATCCGAGAATGATATTCACGAAGGCGCAAATAAAGCTAGCACCAAATTTTATTTTTAAAATCTCGTAGGTATATTTCTCTCAAAGCGTGCGAAACGAGGCCAATGATTCTCACTATTCAGCCATTGTTTATGGTTAGGCTAACGCCGACAAGTAGAATTGTTAAGCACATTGAAATGTTACATGAACATATCTAGTGTAACGAACATAAATCTACTACGTGTGAAGATTCATAACAGTTGCACATTGAAGAGCGGCTTATGAATGAAATCATGTCCACAAAAATATTTGGCAAACACCCTCAGTGTACAGAACTCATCAGGGTGAAGGTACTTTTTGTGTTTTTTTGCGGCTTCGTTGGCTGGCATTTGATTTTCTATAAAATTTTTCCCCGAAGAATCCAACGAAATGTTTCCTGGAAACCGAGTTGGTTTCATTTTGACGATTTAACCTAGAAGATGTTCAATTGGATGTTATGTCAAACGAGTGTTTCAATTCATATTCGCGGGCTTCGATAACTTTCCACCGGTCACTCAAAGTGACGTGACACACACATTGACACATTGTTTTCTTGAGACGTACACCTTCACTGATTTAATTAGCCGGCCAATAAATAAAGGCATAGCAGTGATTCAATATAAGATTCTCATTATCGTGTTAGGAGCTGCCCAATTTACCAATAAGTGTGGGTCATCAATCCAAATAGAAACACCGTCATTGTTATGGTTGCACCATCTTATTTCCAACGGGCGAGGTGGAAGTCAATGAGAGGTCGCGTGGGCGCCGGCACTGAACTCCGCTAGAACAGGATGCCAGTCATTTGTTGCCAGCCACGTATATTCTAGGTATGTGCTAATGGCGCCTAAAATTGGAGGTCGCTTATGCTGTTTTCTAACTGGACAGAAATCATTTCAACGCTTAAGTTCACGCATTTCAATAAACGAACGCGTCCTTTTCAATTTCTATTTAATTCTTTTATTCTTCTCTCTCTTCTTTATTTCTTACAAACGTGTATAGTTTATTACTACAATTGAAGCGGGCCGTAAGCAACTGTACTTGTATCTGGTAGTGCTAATGCAGTAATTCGATTAGAAATTCGCTTTCGTGGAAAATACGCGTTGCGAGCACACCAGACCAGTCAGTCGGTTGTGAGGAGTTCGCGTATAGCAATCGACTTTCACGTCCATCGCACGAACTGGCCGCAATGTGACTGCTATCGAACCTGCGAGGGAAATGGCCCGAATACCGAGTGTCAAGGTAAATTGTTCACTGAACAAATTTTGACGTTCGGTAGTTTCGTGTAGCGAAAAGGTTGGATATACAGACAGGGATGTGAAAACTCAGCAAAAATCAATTCCAGATTATTTTATCCAGTATAAGTGTCGGCAAATAGTGAACAGCCCTTAACTATGCTGCAATAAAATGCGTTTTGGTTACATTTGGTAACATTTGGTTACTATCTAACTAAAATAAGAGATAAGATTTAAATTTAAGCGAGACACATTTTATAAACGCAAAAATGGTCTCTAATGTGAAATGTGAAGTGTAAATCGAAAAGATCTGTTGACATGTGGTTCGATAGCTTCAATTTCCTTTTAGGGGTGTAAATATGTGTTAAGATTGTTTGTGAGCGGGATAAAATGCACTGTACAAATGTAGTGTCTCTACAAATATACATAACCGCTCTACAAAGGGTAAATAAATAAAAATTGTGAAACTTACATACAAAATATGTCGCTTTTCACTGTAAAATCAGTATATTCATAAAAAATATATTGATTACGAAGATCCGTTTAATCGCCGACACGCTTAAGAACGCAAAGGTAAGCAAATTGCCACCATGGTCAATCGTTCACGAGCGTCCTTTGCGGGAGGGCTGGACGAGCGCGTTCGTTCGGCATCGTAGCGAATAATCAAGTCATCACTGCGATGGTATGACATAAGCGCGGTGACGTCACCGGGCGTCGGCGACGACGACGAAGGCCGCCGGCGGTGTCCGCGCGTCTAACCGGTTTTATAGCGACGCGTGCACCGGTGTGCCGAGTGGAGCGTGCGAGCATCCAACAGTACACAGTACACAGACTGCATTCGAAACGCTTTATAAAACGGTCATTTGACAATTAAAAAACGTAAATTACGAAAAAACAGTACGGGCTGCTAAACTTTGACGTTTGTTTAATAATATCCATACAGATGATGAAAACTTTCTGTTTTAAGATATCTCATAATATAATATGCTTATATCATAAGAAGCCCTTTAAACGTTGTGAACACTAGGAAGTTGGCTCGATTCCCAAAATTCCTATGAAAATGATTTTTTTTTTCTTCACTTCATGTGCAACGGCCCCACCCAATGCAAGAACCGGGCCTCGATATAGCGATGACGGTATCGCTGTATTTGGGTCAATATAACTCGCCCATAAAAATTATAAAACCACTTTAGCACGCCAACGCAAACGAGACGATATAAAAGATGGTTATAAAGTTAACAGTTACTAAAACAAACTCTTAAACCGACTGTCGTAAATGTACATTATTCGTCTCGCCTCCTTTTTGCGAATATGTTCTCGAAAATATTTTAAATATTTCTCTGTTGGAACAATAAACGGTCAAGATCTTTTAATAGTACCATGGGATAAAATTATTTACACCAAATTTTTCTGGAATGTATAAACAACGGCAAAACGTGTCTGCGCTGGCGAGTTGTAGGTAGGTAGGTACGTGCGACGATCAATATTCATTTAACGAACGGACGCTGCGGTCGCGGGCAATCTGTCAAGCATCGAATTACCGACAAGTTTGCAGTTAAAATAACACTATGGTCACCGATCGCTATCAAATATTTAGGAGTTAGAAGCATTTATATTTTCGGTGACACACTATTACAATGTTAAGAAGAATTGGAATGTTAACATAATAAATCGGATCCGAAAAGCCGAAGAGCTAAAATAACGTACATATTTTAAATCTCTAGAAGGATATATCAAAACTAAGAAACCTTTTCTCACGGCGAGGAGCGAACCACTTTATCATTGTTGTAAGTCTTTAAGCGAACTGAAATCGTATATTCAGCTGCCATTAGCACCGGTTAGGAAAAAAGAGAAAATGGGCAAGCATTGTAAAGTCAGTCGAGACAATATCGCCTTATGAATTATTCACAAACTATAATAACTTTAAAGAGAAATTCAGTGTTCACAGTTCTGCACTGTAGCACTACTTTCATTAAAATGCACTTGAAGAAGTTGAAATTAGGCTTTTTCACATATGACGACAGCTCAAAATTCAAGCTTTATGGCACCGTGAATCTCTACAATTCAATGCTCAAGTAATGGACAAGGCACTGTAATCAACTGTCATTGAAAGAAGGCTATTAGATAATTTCGTTACATTTCTATACAGTAAAATAAATACGTGAAAAAAAAAATCATAATGAAATCCTCTAAAACTGCGCTAAAGGACGCTACATAAAACAGGATACGTATCATTAAATCAGGCCAAGAGCTGCGAGTTCCGGCAGCGAAGTTTGAAGGGGGGTAGGAAAAACTGGGAAAAAGGACCATTGTAAAATAAACCTCAAGAGCGCTCGACTCATGTTCGCTGTGACCTCGTTGCCTCGTTGCTGAAGCGAACGAAGCAAACACGTAAGCGTTTGCTAAATCATATTGTTTACGTTTACACAATGCAACCGAAAACAAATCGGAAGGTCGAACCGATAGCTGAATCGTTCGATTATGAAATTTGTTGCAGCCCATGTCCAAATACCAATATAAAATACGTTGTTGCTAACAAATGGATATTTTCGGAAACCGATAGCAGATTAACAAACAGATAGCGAGTTACTATAAACAAAGTGGTGAAAGAAATCATTCAACAGATAATTCAAAATTAAATTCAAATTGTTCTATTCATTATAAGGTACATACATACACTTAATGAAATGATGAATGATACAACATTGAAATCAACACGCATTATAATTTATAAATAATATGACGTCAGAATATTAAGTAACGAAGTTGTGACGACCATTCATAACTGAACGGCACAATAGATGGAAAATTAAAAAAATCATAACTATGGCAATTTCACAAAACTTACATAAAACAAACAAAAGCACAAGAAAATAATTACACCGAATATTTTTGTTATTTTTTAAAGAGAGAGCCTGGCGTGCATTTCGTGAGGCGAAGTTATTACCATACCAATTCCAAGACGCAATATATTATGAACATATCCATTTACATTAACCACATAACATTATAGCCATTATTGACCTAACTAATAGAATTTATCCCTTGAAGTTGCTATAACCTTAGATTTACTGTAAAGCGTAAAATTAGCTGAACCGAGAAATCTTTTTAGAAATTTGTTAATAATAACGTGAATACTAACGAAAATAATTATAATTAAAGTATGCTAAATTAATTATTTGTCTGCCATAGCTACAATTCTGTACTTTCCAGTTCGTGTATTGATATAATTTGTAATTGTTCATCAAGTAAATAGTACTGGTCTGATTTAAAAAAAAAAAAAACAGACTTTAGGTGTGAAATGAAGTCATATTGCGTTTTCTATCTCTACGAAGTCGGCCAAGTTTATTTGAAGATGCGTGATTAAATCTAATGCTTAAAGAAAGTGGGAAACAAGAATTGAAAAAAAATAAAGTCGCAGGCCAGTATGTGAATATCTTCGAAATGACATGGTATCTTCTTAATGAATGAATAATATTTATGTAATGATAAGAGCGAGATTTCCGAAGTACTCAAGACATATAATATGAACGCAACGAAATATAAAAGGCCAACTGAATTAAATTACAGCAATAACTCCATTGAGAAGCTAATCCACTACTACGTGTTACATCACATTACAATCAGAGGCGCAGCGTCACACAGTTGTGGATGATTTCGATGGGACGAACGCGAACTGTTGAGTTGATTGCCGCAAATTGGTGCCCAACAACCGGCAAATCATCCGCCGGATTGAATGCCCCAGTACTGTCGTCATGTTGGCAGCGCCGTAATACGTGCACCGTTTGATTCGATTAGATTATATGCCTACGCGTAGAGCGCGGCACTGCAAGAAGACATCGCCATGGAAACATTAGGAATATCTTACCGTTTTATACTGCGTTATATGAATCAAATACACAATCCTCTTGAACCTACTTATTGGATCATTTGTACTGGTTTTGGGTAAATCGTAATGAACATTTTGTTCATAGTGACATTAGGAGGTTGGCTGCAACTTTTCCCTGCACTACATTCTACAATCATTACACTGCACTGCCCTTGTGCGATATTCAACAAGCGACGTATGTTTCATACACATACATAACATAATAGAACAATAATTACATTCAGTCAAATACATCGTTTCGTCGATGCTGTTGTTAGTGACCCTGACTGCTGGACTGTGAGCGGTAGAATCAATTCCCTCCCAGACCGAATAATCGTGTGGTTACCTCCACGATACCTCATACGTATCGAGAGGTTTCATTCAATATCTGGGTGTAGAAGTATTTAGACCGATTACAAATGTATATACATATACATACATAAATATGTGTCATATAGGCTATCTGGTTACTAAGGCACAGGTTCCGCCGAATATGTGTTCAGATTGCCCATGTGTGCGTTCGTCTTTTATAAACCTACGATTGGCAACAGTGCGAGTAGAACGATATTATGTAATAACATAGTAATACCTCGTACAGACGAAGCTCAGTTCGCGGACGTAGACATCTACAGTTGTCGCTCCCGGAATAATGCAAATAAATTGCAAAGAGAGCTTACTAAATGATACATTGAATGCATTTTTTTTTATTCATGCCTATTTAATGGAATGTTCATGTTAATGTTTGTCATTTGCTACCATTCATATCACGCTATGTATGCCATTATATTATAAATCTGTATATGGTACAGTATATAAATAAACCTTACATTTTAATATACAAAATATATACATTTTAATATATGAAGTAAATTACTTGTTATACTTTAAACCGATTTGATTATGATCGACAAGAAAATATGAAACTAACTGTAAATCATTATTATCAATTTAATGTTACAAGAACATAATTGCAACGGCCTCTTCTAAGTTATCTAAACGATTTGTCACTTAAGATACGCCTAGAGACGAACGCAACGATTTATTATCGCGACAAGATCCATTATTTAGCAATCATGCTAATACGCAGGAACGTCTATAATATTACAGTAGATTACAATTTGTTATTAATAGAATTAAGATTTTTTGAACCAAATAATAACATCATATATATATATATGCCACACATGAGACAATTCTTTGAAGTTTGATTTCGTAAAGTTACCAATTTAATAACATTTATTTAGTTTTATGTGAATGTTTGCATTATTCTATGTAAAAAATGAAAAATCAATTATTAATATTTTATCGTCATCTCAAGTGTTTTGTATTATATTTAAAACATTCGAAAATAAATAGGAGCAGAGCGAATAGTTGCCTGACAAGAAATATCTTATTGTGTGTTCATACGAATGTATACAGAAAGCGGTTGTTACGTGAGTCGGCGAGTGCAAGACGTGAACTGGATTCGAGGGCGACGACCCCGATAGGGCAGGATTCAGGACTCCAGCTCCACTGTTGGAATATTAAACGCAATATTCAACGGTTCATTTGGGAACCGTCCGCACTCAGTGTAATAGCATATTCGGCGATCAAGCAGGAAGTCTTCGGTGGCAGTTGAATGATGATAAAGATCTTATAGTTACAAATTATGTTATTACAAGTTACAGCAACATTATAGTCACATAATTTTTTTTTTCAAAATATTTTTATTTTTCTTTTTTGCGAGACATGGAATCGGGTTATAAAAATATTAAAGCAAGCGTTATATAGGAATGCGTGTATGAGCAAATAATGAGAAATCACAATAGTCCGACATACAATAGCGGACTGTACTGCGTCGACTTTAGAAAGGCTCTCTCGGCCCTATTGTTAGCGCAATTAACGGCTCCGCTGCTCGACCGAGAGAGGGCTATTCATACTGCCAGACGGACGTTTCGAGGAAATTTGTTAATTTAGAAAGATTCAATTCATTCACGTCGTCTTATAAGCGTGACAGATGCGTTTGGAAACGAGTAATTTTGTTACTAAATAGAATAGTTACTCTCGGATCGAGGAAGATACTAAACTAAAACAAACAACTGTACATCGTGATTGGAATGGACAGTTAAAAAAAAACATTGAAAAATTTACACAAAACGTCAAGCATGTTTACATTTTATACTTAAGATTAAAAAGGTTTCAATATAAATAATATTTTATCGCGGTACGGTTGTATGTAGTTTTACGCACGATTCTGCTCACTAGCCCAAATCTCTATATATAGAACACCATAAAAAGTACATCGGAATTTCAGACGAGCTCCGCGATAGTAGCTATAGATCTGAAAGCATTACGAATGCCCTGAACCGTATTCGCTTTGGTCGTTTAGTACTTGTCGCGAGCGAGCAATATAAATGTGTCTGCCCTTGAGCATAACTAACCAAGATAAACAACTTATAATGTAGGCGTAATATGGGCGTAGACGAAATCGTATAACCGTCGGTACGGTAACGTGTCGTTTACGTAGAATATTGATTGATAATCATTAAAATAAAATATGGAACTTTTATCTATGGCTATATTTTAAAAAGAGAATTCGAATGTTGTGTTTGTGTACCGGTAGGTTAGCCTTGGAAGTCATTATAATTGGAAAAAAATCACATATGAGAAATACATGTTCCAAAGTAATTGCATAAAGTCCAGTAAATCTAAAATCGTGCTATATTATTATTTCCATTAAACCGTCACGCTAAAATTTAATGATCTTACAATAAACTGTTAAAAACTCACTTTGGCGGAACAGAGATGAGAAATTTTACTAACGACATAAAATATAAAAATAATAGAATAACTTAAAAACACAAGAAAGGTGTCAAGGGATTCTTTTAATCGGCAACACTAGTGTGTCGGACAACTACCGTCTGAATTTATTCCGTCTAGCCTCCTCCGCAACGCGCGATATGGAAATTCGTTCCAAAAACGCAATAGAGGCGAAAGCAGCCACGGACCTGGGGTCTCCGTAGTGAGACGTAGTAATCTCAACCACTGTTCCTACGATCACAATTAGTCCAATCAGTGTTGCATCGATTTCATATACATTGGGAGCAATGTACATTGTTTCGTTTGTTATGTGAGCACACTGGCATGTCATCAGGTCAATTGTCGGGTCACTGGGCAGCTGAGGAGATAACGTCTTAGTCTCAAATTGGACGGACATTCGTAACATACGAGATAATACTTGAACACATTGAATATTTTGGTATTCAGATGAAAACATATTCAGCGAATTACGTAAGCTCTATATGAGATCACAATAAAAATTTCTTGAATGTAGTCTCGAGACTAATTTCAAGATTACGTTTCAAATCCATAACGGTATAACGCTTATAAGATTTTTTTTATTAGTGCGAATATGAACCTTCACCGACTTTTTGTCCTTGCGTTTTTTTAAATTACATATTCTGTTTTATTTTACTCTTATTCTGTCCTTCTTCTGTTCTTATTCCGTAAGAAAACCCGTACGTACGTACAATGGAAAGATAAATGAAAACCTCAATGACATGTATACAATTCAATACTAAAATAGATATCATAAATAATTTAGCCACTGTGTACGATTATTCACTGAAAATACACAAAGTGACGCAATTCCCCGTAAGCTAAGTAAAATATATGAACATAATGCTTACGTTGTTTTCAAATGTTTACCGAACTGTCATAAAGCATTTGCCAAAAGTATTAAATACTAAAACAATTTTCACATTACCATTACAAAGGTGAAATGTGTTAAATTTACCTTAAAAGTATACTTAATTCAATAAACTTAATAAATAGTATAATATTAATTAACATCCGTCACAGATGCATTCAAATGCCTTGATCTACAAATATCTAAATACGTTTTGCTCGGATTTAACTAACTTCGTTTTTGGTCTGTTTGATGGCTATAATTGAATTCGACAGTTAATGTCGGAACTGTGATATATGCATAAGGTGGATATGAAATCAAGTTTGGAAAACGTGCTTTTAGAACTGTAATAAAATATATCTAAAAACAAAATCAATGAGTAATTCCGAAACATGTTTTCATAATTTTAATGAATTATGTTTAAATGCAAATTGAGCTACGTTCGAAAAGCTTATAATGCATTGAATTTATTGTCTTACATTTCCTCTGAAAATAACCAATACCTACAACATTAAAGGTGGCATTTATTTAATAAGATTACACATATAAGAGTTTTTCCACGATAAAAAAAAAAAGTGAAGAAATGTATTTTGCAGCAATATTACTATTATCATGTTAACAAATTAAATACAGAGATGATAACATTCGAGCAGATAATAGAAGCGGTATGTGATCACGTGAGCTCTTACATACATTATATTACGAAATCAATTCGTAAAACGTGAAATGTTAATTCTCTCCTTCGACCGTGACCGTTGAATACGAATTTAGCAACGTACGAGTACCGTAGCTAACACGGTACGTGCATTACAAACGAAAGTTGAACTTCTGTATGAATAATCAACACGACTAGTGAGCATCACATGTGCTATAGATAACGTTGATAACAATGCACGTATTGTGAAAAGTGTTACATAACTATTGTTTGCTACAATAAAAACGGCTTATTTACTGAGCCATTTATACGTATTGAAGAACGCTGTAAACTGTAAAACGAAATTTGAGAATTGTGTACGATCATAATAAAACATCAGTGCAGTCAGTGTGAAATGCTTAAAGTTTTCCGTACAAGGCACGCTGTCTGAGCCGAATTTGGGAAAATTTCAGAGAACCGGCCTCGCAAGCATTTTAATAACGCCGCCGGCCGGCCCTACTGGCCTCGGGTTTCGATGAGAACGTGTATTCAAACAACCATTGCCCAGTGCAGATGTACGGGTGATATCATGTATTACTTTTTATCATTAGCAGACAAACCTGACAACCAGAGCACGCCTGAGTCACCGAATTAGTGGGAACGTAAACGTGGATTTATTTTTTTCGCAATACACGTGCTGCCTAAGGCAGGTATAACATTTTAAAATCAACTATGCATCATGACGTAATTTATAGATATCGCATACAGATAGTAAACATTGTGATGAAATTCAAAATTTACACGAATGATAATCTGTAGGTATACAAAGATGCTAATCAAACAACATTCAAAGAGAAAAAACAAACGCCTACTATTGACAACAAAATTAAAACATTTAACACCATAGAGCATCTTATCTAAGAGTATTTAAGAGAACATGACATCAACACTAGACGTGATAAGAATTTCAATGGTGCGCTTGTAATTCAAAGAAATGACTATCGATTCTTAGAATGGATATAACGAGTAATACTAGAAATCTATGATGCATTGCATTTCGGCCAAAGACCTTAACAAATGACTACATTACAAAATCATATACAACAGTGAATTTCAGGAAGCTATTAGACCAGGAACACTGGTGTTGAGTAGCCTCGAGAATCGCGCAAATTACAGTGACATCATAGTGTAACGCGATAAAAATGGATGCATTATCGTGTTACATCATCTAGGATGAGAGGTTGTTTGAGCTATACGAGTACGCACATCTGTTCTATGATAACACACCATGACTGTTAAATATGAGAAGAACTATAAAATTATAAATATACAACTCGGAAGCAGACACTTAAACCGTAACATGAAAATTTATATAAGAATTCCTAGATTAACGGTCAAATACGAAATCGTGAAAATTTAATATGTTATATTTCGTAGAAAAAGCCCTCTGAAATGAGGAAGTATCAGTTCAAAGTTAAACCTTTCACATGATTTATGTTAATAGCAGACATTAGTATAAAAAAATGCTAGTGCTAATCAAAGATTTCCACTAATAAATTGCGAAATTAAGAAAGAGAAAGATTAATGATTAAATGGAATTTTAAAGCTAATATTAATATGAAACAGACCAGACACTTCAATTAGTCAATTAACTACATAGGTTATATTTATTTCGCAAAAAGGTATCTAAAATCTGAAACCGATATATAACTTTACTAACAACGTATGTAAAAGTTAAACGCGGCAGGGATTTTTTTCAACTGTTGTTTACTGTAGCACTGTAATTGATCACCATTCTTCTAACGTAATGAGGTTTAAGGCTATAGTCTACTACGCAGTAGGTACTGCTTTGCATGGGCTGGAGGAATTTACATATTTTTCGAAAATTTAAGTAGAACTGGAAATAATGTGGGTTACTTCGCAATGTTTCCTATCGCCATTGTAATGGGTGATAGTTTATTTTAAAAATGCAGTGGGGATATTTAATTTCAAACAGCACTATGAAAATCATACCTCCCAAAGCTTTCATAACTAGTCATGCTGTTGTCATTATATATCGTGACAGATCATGAGATAATCCCCACGCTATCAGCTCCCGATCGGCCAATTGATCGGTATGCACACGCCAATGACCCAACAACGGACTCTTCAAATAGAACGATTTTAGGACGCACATACTAGTTCTTAAACGACAATCATTTACATCCGAGTGTATAGACCTTCGACTGATAAATTGAGACAAGTTTGCCAGATTGTCAATATTTAATGTCCATGTAAAAAATAAACTTGTGTATTGCTGTAAAGAAGATGCGGGAGACGTATTTGAAGCAATAGATCAAAGTAAATAGACAGCCGCTGTAAGTGAACTATAACCAAAGCCTTGGATCGATCGGCGCAGCATTAGACCGCAACAAAATAAAACGACTTGCAGATGATGAGGTTTATAAACTTATGCAACAGTGAAGTATCTTGAAATGTACATAGGTATATAACTGTAATCGCACAATGTTTTCTATTATATTATCTTTAGAGAGGCTTCTAATGCGACTGCAAGGAAAATAGGAGAGACCTTAAAAAATGCATGATAAATTTCAAACTCGACGTTATAGTGTGAAGGAATATTGTAACAAAAAGGAAGTGAGGCGAGGTGAGCTTTTTATCCTTTTATCGACTTTGCGTTGTTGACGGATATCGCCGACAAAGCGGAAACCTTTGGCCTGGATTTAAAAGAGATTTTCTCATTGTGAACTTGTTAAGGAAGCCAATCGCGGAACATACGGGTAAATGCCCTGTTGCGTAACGCTGACGAGACTAAATATTCATAGCCTGCTAGAGCTAAAGACAAAAAAATTATCACAGTCCGCTTAGCGATTGTATTGATTATGAAAAAAAAAGCTAACGCGAGCAAGGTGTGGATTAAGATACGGGAGTAGATGATGATATTTCAGCGGTACAAATACTTGCTGGCGACGAATACGGAATATTGACTCAGTGTGAAGGAAATACTTACCTACATTAACTTGCCGATAAAAACTTCATTGTGGTTGAACATTTAGGATCGGTATAATCAATGATCAAATACATATGACTTCATAAAGAAAACAATGATAAATAAATAAACAAATTAAACTAAACAACGGTTATAGAGCTATGGACATTAACGGGACGATGCGATAACAAAGCAAATTTTATTGAGAATATAATTTGATGACCATTTAAAACCTTTATAAATCAATGAGGGTTCAGAATGGGTATAAAGCTGATAAAATAAACTTCGTTGGGATTTTTAAGATGTACTTTGATAATGAGACTAATTAGAATGTCAAGGGTTTTCGAAAGGCAAGGACTGGGAAATCAGCAACATTGGAACAGCACATCAAATCTGGTTTCGGATATCTGATTATCGGATTGAGTAACTATGAAGGCCATTTTGCAGCTATTTGCAGCAATTTAATCGTTCGTTATTGCCTACTCTTACAGATAAGGAATGAGGCAACGTTAAAACCAAACTTAAAATCCATTGTAAAAGCAATCAAGTACGTCGAATTTTGTGTATCTTAACTGCCATCTGTATGAAGACTAATAATATCTATCTCGTGTAAGTAATATTGTGAAGGCAGGCGGTATTAAGGTCAGAATCATTGGCCTCATGATTAGTCTCAATCGTTCCCACTGTCGAGTGACGCATTGCTGCGATAGATGAACTTAGTTTCGGGAATTTCCGTCTGGCTGGCTCTGGCACGCCTACTCTTTATACCTACATTTTCAGCTTTCTAGGTCACTGGGGGCGTGGACGGCTAAGCTAACAGCGCCTAGACATCGGGGTAGCAGATAAAATCGGGTATGCATGAAACTTTAGATATAAACGTGAATAGAGAAGAAAGAACAGAATCCGAACTCATTTCGGAATTGTGAAAAACAAATATGTAACGGATGTTAAATATGCAGGCCAAATACTTTTAGCTTTTCGCATTCAATTAAAAACTTCATTGCAAAGATATTATTTAGATTGCTAACGATGAAGAAATACCTGATGACTGAATCAGACAGCCTAATTAGCGCTAAAGTTATGACATCATACGTCAAAGCGCTATTGATCCTAGTGTTAAGGCTCCTAGCACCGGATATATGTGCCACCGTGTCAGTGCACCGTAGAATGTACATAGGTAGCGAAGAACATACCAGTATCGAACGGAGACTATCTCATGTCCGTTAGCGATGCACGGTGGAACAGTTGCAAAACACTAACACGGCACTGTGTCAAAAAAAATTGTCCGGGGTACGATCGCACGGACGGGCGTCGAGCGCACAGGCGCGTCGCGGAGCGTTTCGCACGGAGTGAGAACGAGCGCGGGCCGAAATATCGATCGGGACTCCTGGCGCCGGCGGGCCGCACGTATCCCTAGTGCACGCACGCCCCTCCCGCGGCCGAGCGCCACCCCTGTCGCGGTGAATAAATGTCGTCACTCCGAAGTGTTTTCATAATGCCGCGTTAATTACTTCCTAGTGGACATGAAGCCCCGTCTGAGCAAACATACTAATAGCACTGGAGAATATTGCGTTCCGTTAATATGATTGGTACTTTTTATTTTTTTTTAAATTAGGCTAACACTATTCCCTATGGATAAATTAATGATAAATTTAATAAAACCTTAGTAAAGTATTACGGAAAATTCGTAAATAATGTTCTTCTTCTCCTCCTTCTTCTTCTTTCATAACTCAGATTACAATTTACCCTGTCTATTTATGACCTTTTGTGCTATTCCGACCCCCAAAAACCATTACGAAATATGTACTATAATGAGTTTATCAATAGTCTAATAAGAAAATTATGAGTTTTTTCAAATATTCAAATTGGGGGATAATCATTTTAAATTATATACATACACATATTTACTAGTGTCGCATTGGGTACCTACAAGAGAAGTCTTTACCTATTAATAAGTTATTATATGAATATCAAAATACAACTGTGACAAATAAAAAACTAGCTACATCTTAAATATATTGGCATTTTAATCATGTATGCAATCATACTCAGAGGTGTGCATTATGCAAGCATATCCTTGAATCACTTGCCTGGTACAAAGTAACATAATGTATACTATACATATATACATTACATACAGTGAGCCTATTTTGTCATGGGGTAGGCAGTGGCTAAGTATTCTCA
>DWQT01001018.1:0-18569 GCA_018244895.1 Myscelus amystis hages
GTAAAAAAGGAAATGACGTTTAATGATAGTAAACAACTCGTATTAATCTATTGTAGTGTACATATAATATGTATATAATTGGAAAACTTTGTTCTGGCAAATAAATCACAATCAGGACTCTTTGGGTGTTAAATTGGGTTTTGTGAGTAAGATATACAAAACAATGATGTAATATTTATACCGTGCCGAAGGGTACGGTAATACACGCTTTTTTATAGCACAAAACTTACTTATTTCGAGAATTCTAGTATAAGGAATCGGCTTGTTTTAATCATACTTAAACATGTTTTAGTTGCATACGAAATTGTCCCTAAACGGTTATTAATACATACCTATCATAACTTGATACGATGTACTGCCTAAGTTCTAATGAATTTAACTAATAACCGGCGTAGCACAAGTAATCAGAAACAGGGATAGAATAATTACACACTCTTTAGCCTCATGTTACTGCGCAGTATTTTTATAGAACGCCAATTGTCCACTAATTATATTGTTCGTAAGTAATCTAGCAACATTCTAGAAAAGTTTTTTCTTGTACACTTCACACCATAATATCCACAGGAGACTTGAATTGTATAACAAAGGGGATAATTTGTGACACAGTTCTCCTGTCATAGTGAGAAGTTTAGGCCTTAGTTTACCACCCATCTATATGTTATAATACCCTCTTTTTTGTTACGAGTTGAAACCGTCAAAAGGTACCACGGTGCCTTGACAGAGACATCGGGGGTTGTGAGATTCTTACCGCACTAAAACCCCCTCGGTGGCCTTCTCCGGGCTGTTGGAGGACTCCGGTATCTCCGTAAGGAACGCACCAGTATATTTAATAACAGCTATAGATAAAATTTTATCGTCTACGTGGAAATAATAGCCATCTTT
This sequence comes from Myscelus amystis hages, assembly GCA_018244895.1. Taxonomy (NCBI): domain Eukaryota; kingdom Metazoa; phylum Arthropoda; class Insecta; order Lepidoptera; family Hesperiidae; genus Myscelus; species Myscelus amystis. Next base: position 883 of record DWQT01001018.1, read on the forward strand.
AAAAGTTAAGCACAATTAGTGTTAAAATCTAATTCTGTCTAGATAACTGTTAAATGATACCATAATTTTATTTCGGATATCTTCAGCACCCCAATAGAATATTCAAAAATGTTAGATTCAGTATTGACATCAATCTGTATCAATTAGTTGGATATCTGCTTGTCCCTAGCCCTGGACAATAATTTTTAGGTGTAAATTAAAATGACCAACATTTTGAGTTTACGGCATGCGAATCTTTTTTACTCTACACGATAGGATAGTCAGTTAAATCCTAAACAAATAAAAAACTAGTTCATTGCTAATCGAACGATAAGTCTCTTCAGCTCTAAATCAATGAAAAATAAAAGTTTTCTCTTAATTTTCAGTTTAATTGGTACACATAAGCATAGTTCTGTAATCTTAATTTAAGAAATACATTTAAGTTATTCAAATATTATAGATTTTTATTACTAAATAGTTAAATACTTCTCCAAAGTTTGCTGTATAATTAAATTGTTTGTAGTTTACCCATATTAGCCTCACACTCTGTCTACGTTCGGAACATATTGTTAACAATTAAACCTTAAACCAAGTACATTTTACACTATAAGTTATGACGATTCACATGCTTCCTATTGGTAACATACATATTTTTCGCATTAGAGATGCGGGGAAGATGTTTGAGAAGTCTGCGCAATGGTTAGAGAATCGTAGTGACATAGTATTTTAAGCAAACCTGGTAAGTCACGTGTATCCGCATTCGTGGGTAATAAGTTAATTCTGACATACCGAGATGGGATACCGCCAAAGTCCGTATTTAGAATCTAATTGGGCAGTAAAAACTCATTTTGCAAAATGACACTAGGTACTGGCACTAAGTGGTTACCATTACAAAAAGTGACAATGCATTCGAGGCGGTGCAATCGCCACTATAGTGGGCAAACGGATAGGTAAGTCATAATTCATCAATCCAATTATATAAAGTACACCGTAATAGACCACGTTATTTTTACCAGTTGACACCTAAAAACAATATAGGTATTTTATAAAATACCGCGACAAAGTCAGAACTTTACATTCAAAATAAATAAGTTAAATAAGTAAGTGGCATACAATTACAGATTTTGTAAGGATTTTTAATCAATAAACAAATGATCAAGTTCTAAAAGTGTAGGTTTATGTATAACGTACAATGTTACGATATTTTCAAGGGAAAAATGGTCTGCATTGATACGTTCCTCCAATAAGACTATCTGGTATAGCTTTCATTATTTGAACTTCGAAATAAATGATCGATTTAGCGCAGTTTTCACATTCGTTACAGCAATAATGATAAGAGGAGACTGTGTTTGTCTCACTAGGCCACGTTCGTCTCGTTTCATTCAATAATAAATGTATGACTAATTTGTTTGTGTTCATGATTGTGTTTTCAGGATTAGTCATGTTTCGGTGGGGTGTAATTTTCCAGGATTACATGTAATCCGATAGAGTTGTTAATATATCGTTATTGTTAAGATTTTCCCTGTATTCAATTGTCTTTTATAAAATCCCATTGTACATATTGTAATCCTAATGGATGAAAATTCAAATTTTATTGACTTCAGTGATAATGCCTCATTGTTGACACATAAACCGCCTTTGAAGCTTCCAACAATTTTCAACTCTTTTCACTTAAAGATTACTACTTTCGATTATTAATATCTACTATCCTAACGATTATTACTATCTGCTGCTTAACGCGCTGTCTGGAGCTTGGGGAGGCTCTGAGTTGACCGTACAGATCGTATGAAAGCTGCAGCCGCAAGACAAACGTCTGTGTTCTTACAAACCTGACTTGCTTCTTCTACATTCATCACTCTGTTCATACAAAATATGTAATATATTGGTATATGGTAGGGTAAAAATATCGTGGCCAATGTGGGTACCTATAGAAGATGGACATAATAAGATCACTGCACTTACGAGAACAAAGATTATTAGAATTATCATTTATAATTCATTCATCTGTGATCCAAGGATTGCAGTAGAAAAGTTTATTGTTAGCTTAAAAACTGTAAAGTTAATTTGTCTGTGTAATTGTTACTTACAGATTTTTTTTTTATATCCAGTAAGATATTTCTGGCATGGAAAAGTTTTTCGCAGTAGCAATCAAAGGTAAAAATCTATTTGTTTGCAGATTTTTTATGTGAAAATTAAACAAAGACGTGATACAGATCAAACGCAAAGATAAAAATCTCATGAAATAACTACATACATTGCAGAAGTTATTCCAAGGGTATAATAGTACCTCGATTAATCTATGTATGTGTAGACGGTTACATACAAAATTGTGCATAATCTAGTGGGTACCTACATATTACTTTCCAAAAGTTACATTGTTGGAAAGGACTTGTAGCGTGCTGTTGAGTCACTAATATTTTTCTAATTATTCGTTCGTGTGTCGCCAGTCTTCTGTTTTTCGTTCTTTTTTAGTTTTCTCTGCAGTCCTCCGCGCACGCTTCTCGACCCCGCAAGGGCTCTCTATTTATGTATATTCACATTTTCATTATTTAATATATAAGTTACTGAATATACTGTGGTGAGTGACTAAGGCCTTTTATATCATTTCCGTCACACCCCCACAGACTTACTATTATAATTTGCAATTCATGAGAGTGTTAAATATTACGTTCAGTTATATGCATTATATTCATATACAGTGGCCAAAACCAACCTAAAAATTCAGCAGATTTCCGTGAGTATTTTAGTTCTAGTATAAAAAATTCTCAACGGCATGTTGTTTAATCCCACAATATAACGTAGGACAAGAGTTTAAGGCTATTTAGTCCTAGGTCCTTTGAAATCAAAGGATAAGGATATTTCTGGGTTGTTTGGTCCAATCGAGCTATGCAACTCAGCAAGTGGGACGCCACTGAATATAAAAAATTTGATATCGCAGAAATTTAAGAAGAAAGTGCTAGAAATAATGCTTGAAAATAAATATCTAAATATAAATGAATTATTCAAACTATTAAGCAACAATTTTAATTTTTAAACTATGACAATAAATTTTTCTCTTAAAATAATATGATTATAAGAGTCAATGTATACTTGAAACATTTCAATATTTTCAGCCGAAACGCCGAACTTAAAATTTAACCTTGACTAAACTGAAATTTTGATTTAGATTGTACATCTATATTGTACTCGGTTGAAATATTGTATATATTTGTCAGTTTATTTTCTTTGTATTGTTTAGGGTTGGAGACGAGCGGAAAAGGCGGCGCGCAAAGCAGCAGTGGTGCGCAGGCTGCCGGCCGGCGCCGGCGGGTTGCGCTTGCGCACATATAGCGGCCCCCGCGCTGCACGGCCTTCAGTCCCAGCTGCGACCCGCGACCGCCAACACGCTTTCGCGACGCCCACTCTCGCACTGCACCGCCGAGCCTCAACACGCGATAGTGAACAATTTTGAGCGAGTTGCGCGCCCTTTCTCTCACGCAGTGTGATCGTGCTTCGGTACGTGAATGCAAAACCGGACTACTATCCTATCGCGAGACGAGCATCGGGAACCCGTACCAGATTGGACCTTTGAAATCTTCCAAGGGGTGAGTGCAATTATCCTTTTTCACGCCCGGCCCGTTCGATGCGAGTTTTCTTGCGTTGCGAATTGCCGTTCGAGCTGCAAACGGGAACAGGTGATTTTTCGAGCGCACTTTCCAAAACGCCCGCGCCTCCTTGAGCAGTTGGCGAACGCCTACGCTATAAATTCGCAGATATGCGTCGGCGGTTCGCGGATACTCGGTCGTTCCTTTTAACGAGTTGCTTCTACGCTCCGAGCGTCGCGGTACTGTTAAGGTTAACAGCTCTGACGGTATTCGTAAATATTTTGCGAATAATTTACAAAAGCGAAGCACGTCTTCGATACTCGGTGTATGATTTTCTCGCCCTGTGTTTGTACTTGTAAACGTCCCATATCGATGTCACAGTGAAAAGTGGTTTTCGATTCGACACGTATGTTTGGTTCTATTGTCCGCGCGATATTCAGACGCGGCAGCTACGAAACACAAAAACACATAACACCTATAGCCCGCCGTAAACTCGTTAGGTAATAACTAATATTACTTGCGCCTGCAACACGAAACGCTTCTTATGTTATATTCTATATGTTACTCGTATTTTAAGTTACAATACTAGTATAAGGGGCAATGGATAATTTATAATAGATGAGACGGTCGTCGATAAATCGAATACAGAAGTTTACTTTTGGATGTAGGTAGTTCGATACAATGATCAATATTGTTGTGACGATAGGAAAATTAAGTCAAGCGATACCGTACGTTCTCGGTACACAAACCGACGATTGCATTCTCTGCAAACACTCTGTGCGGCCGAATATTTGCCTTGAAATAATAATTTTGTATAAAACACAATTTATAATATTTACGTTACTTTAAAAATTAAACTATTTATAACAACGCAATCGCACACTGTCGCATCAAATATATATTTGATATTGACTGTTTGCAAAAGTATGCCAAGTTTGATTGGCTGAGAAAATAATTTTGAGCGCCAAGAATATTATTGAACATCTCAAGTTATTATAATCACATCTACCCACATTTGTTGCGTGTTTTTCCTAGCACGCGTTTGATACATCAAATGTTAAGCTTTACCGAACACAACAATAACCACTGTAATTAAGCTCGCGCTCACAGTACCAGGATGCCCCAGTGTGCGTTATTCAATTGCGCGTACTTATGTTTTTGTCGTTAATTATATGGACAGTACGATTATAATTAAACATTTGAATTAAAAGGAAACCACACAAAACCGTAGTGTTTGTAGATATATGTGAACATTAGTAGTAAGTAGGTGCCCATATTACACGGCGATGGCAATTAAAACGGATGAATGAAATACGAATAAGCTATTATACATTTTGTTTATAATTCACGACGTGGACTGAGTAATACATATAAAGAGGATTGCGCACGTCTCGCCGGCCGTTTCCATTGTGATAAAAATGATTTATGCACAATCTAACTTGAAATCTTATCAACTAATCAATCTGTTATTTAACAGTTTTTTGATCATGAGATTTTTAACGTTTTTTATGAAACTTCTGAACACGGGTGTTCCTTTATAAGCATTAAGTGGAATTCTTAGGGGTGCAAGATTTCTCACGTTGATTTCCTTTATCGTGACAGTCAGTGATGTTTAATTTTCAGTATAGTATTCTGAAAGTATTATTGTGTCGCGAGAGATTTTCTATCGAGTTACCTAATCGAGGTGCCACCTTACTTTGTGGTTTCGACAACCAAACTTATAATTTAATTTGCCGAGTAATGTTGTTACTGTCGCACTATTTACGCAATTCTATTTTATCAATTATTTTGCGTACTTCCTAACTTTATCATGACTACAAATAGATTTGTTCAATTTATTTGAATAAAATTGCAGCGCATTGTTTTAATAATTATAGTAGCTTTTACCGTGTATAGAGGGCTTTATAATTTAATATACACTGGTAATCAAATATGTGTGATTTATGTACAAAAGTGGCATAAGTATATTCTGATGAACTAATATGAAATACTACCTATTTATGTTTTATTCAAATACATATTTTTTATCCCAATGTATATACAATGCAATATATACAGTGTGTAAACACTGCTGCTTAAATTTCGGGACAGATAATGCAGTACCTATTATATTTTACAATAATACTACAATATGTTTGTGAACTGCCTTTTTTTAGGTTAACAATTAGTTTATTCAAGGGATCGAAGGGTCTTTATAAATTAAAACTATTTTTCACTAATATTAATATCACACTAATCGAATAAATACTCTTAGCATGAGCAGATCCATTTACTTCCATCTTTTACGTATCCACTTGCCATGTTTTTGAAATCACCATCATCAACATACATAGTTGCGCGCTAAAGCGATCACGAATGCCATTTAAAAAAAACGAACAAGGCATGCCTTCGATCTCATGATAATAATTGTTCCATTCATGTGATAATGACACGAGGATATTTTTTTCCATAATTAGGAAGAAATTTTTCCTTGTACGTAAACGTCAGTTGCAACGCCTCGGTCAGTGCGTGGACACTCGTACATGTGTGTATATTATAAGCACAAGTATGCGTCCGTTTTTGGATTTTTTTCTCTGCAACAGGCCCGCCATTTAATAAAGCAAAGCAGACATACATTTGTCACTGTACACATTATTAAAGTTTAGTGGGTACATGTATGTTGCGTTATTTCGAAACAGCAACTAACGAGAAGCGACGGTATTTTCGAAGCCTTCAGCTTTATTTCTTAGGAATGGCACTCGCGGTCGTCCCCGATTATTATTCAATCATGTAACATAACTACAAGTTACGTGGAATTTATAGATTTATATCTATGGAACTTGATTTAGGTACACGAAACAATTAAAAAATAATGATCGATTACTACGTAAAAAATCCAAAAGTATATTTCAATGTATGTAGGTACATCGAAATCGACTGTTTTTCGATATTTTAAAATGATACATTAAATTATTGTTAATGTTCGTATCCAAATGTTAAATAAGATGATAATATTATAAAATAAGTTTTAAACAAGTGGCGCGCTGGCGATGCGAAAGCCATTCCGAATAATGCGTAGTTATTTGAAAATAACTGGATACAACTGGTGTGATCCGGACAAACGCTTGGTTCTATTGGTATGAAGAAACGTGGAAGGTGGACGGCGTGTTGCATAACTTGCTGGGGCATGCACGCTGTTTAAACAACATAAGGTACTTAGGTACCGATATTTTGTTTTCGACGTTAGATAAGAACAAAATTGTAATTGTATTAACAAAACAGACAATGGTTAACTCTTCTGAAGTTCCCAGAGACGTAATGCTGGCAAGTCGTTTAATTTTTTTGCCAATATCATGGCATTCAATGTATTCTTCGCAACAAATTAGGAAATTTAAAGACCAATATTATGCTAAATTTTTTTTTCTATATAATCTGTATTATAATTTTGTTAAAAGACTATTCAATGGTATTAGACAGTGTATATTGTTAGGTGCTAACTTACTTTATTTATTAGAATATTTATCAATTCGTAAGGGGGACATTTAAAAAATTGAATCTTAATTTTACATCAGTTTCTTTATATGAAAAAAAAACGTTACAGTAGTCTAAACAAACCACATATTAATATAGGTATAATAATAATCGGCGTTCTGGGTAGAAAATAAATTAAGAATAATTTCACCAAATTTTTGTTCAGTTCAATTATAATTGATGTTGTATTTTTGGGGAACCGCTTAAGAAAGCATGACATATAAGTAATTTTAATTCAATATCGACAATTGAAACCATAACATAATGGCGATATTAAGCAGACTCAGGGGCGGTGGGAACCGGTATTGAAAACAGATTCCACGATAAGCGAATAAACTGGTTTCCTGTATGCTTTAATGACTTGCAACCGCGCGTTATCCGATGAGGGATTTTGTATGTTCCATATAGAAAATCTGAAATTCTTCGCGAATTGTGGCCCAACGAGAACCACTAGAAATTACCGTCCCTACGCGCACTTACTACAACTCAAATAGACTGCCAAGGCTCCTACAAACGCAGGCATTCGCATACATAGTTTTAGCATACCGAACCACCGGCAATGCTTTCAAAATTCCTCGCATAAGTAGACTCCTTCGTGTTGCATTCGATTTCATACCATGTCGCAAATATTAGTGGCTGGAAATTTCGCTTTTTCTTAACATAATAATAATCATAATTAGCAATCTTTTCTAAAATATCGATCAGCAAGCGGCAATGTTCTTACTTCTCAATGTAACAGGGCAAACACTTTTAAATTAAGCTCTCGGTATAATTTCATTTACGAGGAAATCTACATAATGAAAATGTAAACACTGACTAACGTTCAAATCGATTGAATGAATAAATCGACCATAATTGTCAACGCATTGAGATACAATCCATTATTACATCAATCACTGTAGTCGGTAGATAAAGTTTTATAAATTGGACATTTGTTTTGATAAGGAAACGTTTAATTATACGTTAGGTATGTACTGTTTCTCAACAGTTTCTCAAAACTAACCGATGTTGTGTTTCTCTTTCAATGCATAGACGCAAGTTAAGCTCATACGGTGTGCGTGATAGGTATGGTAATGAAATTTACGAAGTGATTATGAACTGGTTAGTCTGCTCCGTCACTAACCATTAATCGGCCCTTATCGTTGTACATTAACAAAATTACTGTGACATTTCTAGCTTTACATGACTGTTTCAAATTCTTAGAGAATGACTGATTTTTTCAATCTCTGTCTTTACATGTTTTAGATGTCGTAACATTGAATATATACATTTACGAAATTCGATGAGAAAATTTAAAATGTAATAAAAATTATTTTTGATTTAAATCCAACGTTGTTTCCTCGCTAATCGACATTTGCAACAATCAACGGCTTTGTTGGTGGATGAACAACAATGTGCGATGATTATTACTGAATCGTTTCGAAGAACTGACGTTATGTTTGTTTTACAACTAATAGGGCTGGTGAATAACAACCGTCCGTGTTTATTATAATATATTTACACAATTTTCAACAGAAATTTATGTTGCGTTTGTGTAAGTTATGAATCAAACTAATTCGACTTTCTGAAATAGATTTTAGCAGTGTTACTTACCTACTCGTATTTGTAATGCACGTTCCACTCAGTACGTAGTGATTTGTGTATACGTTCATTTATCTACAACTATTCAAGTCCTTCCACCATACTATACGGTAAAAAACTTTTGGGGGACTAATAACACAGATTACTTAAATTACTATATCACATATTTAGGTTTTCATAACGGGTGATCTAAGTTTTTGATCATTTCGCCATATAAAGAAGCATAATTAAGCAAGGCATGCCACCTAAGCATGCCTGGCTACCTAAGAGGTCCGGTCTGATTAACGAGCCTGAAGAAGAGGCGAACGAAGCTTTTCAGGACCTTAGCTGGTGCGAATTCCCGGTCTCTGCCTACCCCTAAGCAATAGGCGCCATTACACGTATTAATATCTCCAGGAATCGGCGTAAAATAGCAGATAATTTATACCAGTTAAAACATCAAGTAACATAGCTTTTGCCGTTTCCTATTCAAAACGTTTCTTGATTATGCTTTAATATACGTAATCCAACAGAATTATGGAAAATTAAATTGCTATTTAGACGTGATTATAAATTACCCGTTGAACATGGTTAAATAGACGTACAATTTGGAAAAGGTCTCCTCCCACATAACGAGTCTTCAAACAAAGCAACGCTAACCAGATGGATTGTTTTCAGTAAATTGCTATGTATGTATATCGCTCCACTAGTAACACGCACAGACAATGATAGATAATTCACCGTTTAGCTAATTACTTGACCGCATGGCTGGTGGATAACAAGGCTTCGAAAATTACAGCTCAGAACTTAAGTTTGTTATTTTGTCAAGTTACGCTTTAAACATTACATCGTAATTGATTTATTTTTGTATATCCTAGAACTGCAATTAACATTTCGTAGTCAGACGAAAAATTTATTACCTATCTAATCAGAGTCTGGCTGCAGGCCAGGACCACTTTGCGAAGAGAGGCGACAAGAATACCATTTACATTTAAAGATATTCAGACGACACTGTCACGGCCGAAAGTAGAGGCGGCAATTGCATTGCGAGTATTGAATAAGTACCGATGGATATACGCTGTCTTGACTTTAACCTTTCAGTAAACCTCTGACAAGAATGTGTTTTGGTCCAGCTAATTTGCATGTAAATATATCATTTGTATTATTGAATGCAACAAGTTATAAGGAAACGCAGTTGATTATCACGAACGCATCGAGGAACCTTCAAGATAAGTTATTCCAAACTGTTTCGTGATATTTGTGTCGAGGACATCACGCCATAGGGGCGTATCGGTTGATCAGTTTTCAAAAGACATTACCTCATTTATGTTGCTCAAAAGCACGACACAACCTGAAAACGCCGTACAACCTTCGACGTGAAGAACGTTAACAGATAAAGCAACAAACGTATGTAAATGATAAGTCTAAATCAAAATTCCTCTCGTCCAACGTTACAGTGTTGAAGTTTCGTGATAATAAAAACGCCTCGTACCGTATAAATCAAAAATGTAATCGATCGACATGTCAACACATACCTGAAAATGTTTTATGGGATGTGACACACCATAACTCAATGTTGTCTTAAGTGTATTTACGTGTAAATGATGCCGTGAAATTTTCTTTCTCTCTCTCTCGAATTATAAGAAATGAGAAAGTGACGTTGTCTTTATAATAATAACCCATGACGTCTGATTTAGTAGCCAGGTTCATAAGCACTAAAACAAGAGGCAATTCCAATTACGCCACCTCGTTTTTATTATGACCTATATTGGATCACGGTAAAAAAATTAAATAATACGTGAATTTTTTTCACATGAAATGCTTCCATATATAAACATTATAAATAGATGCGCCCAATTTTTGAAATCAATGAAACAGCTACATTTACATAATGACATGAGAAAATTAAAAGGTATCATTTTTTTGTGATTACACATGTGCAGAATGTTACGGTAAGGTATAATTCATAGAGACTATATTATTACATTGACATATATATTTTCACGTTTTTCTTCATTCCATGCCAAATTTATTCACTGCCATTTACTCGTACATGCATTGTATTCTTATAAAAAAAAAACCTTCTGTACTTGAGTACTAAATTTATTAATAAGGTTATCAACACATCTACATACATCATTAAAATCTATGTACGTTTATTTACTATTTCCATATGATTCATTTAAGTAACGAAAGCCGAGAAGAACGTCAGTAATAGACTTTCGGCCCCCTTTTAAAATATTCCTCGTTATTCCTTAAAAAAGCAAAACATAATGAACTGAACGGAAAAATTAAAAACCTAAACTCGCAATTGTCGGTGCACAGGTTGCACTGTTTCGTAAAAAAGTTCAAAAATGAAGACTCACAGTAATTAACGGAACTGAATAGCTGAATTTTAAATTGGAAAATTATATGTTACACACATTTCCTGTACCGCATTTAGTCTTACTCAAATAGCACTTACTGTTATTACAACTCACGGACAGTGTTCGTGTAAACGAAGATTTTTTGTGATTATAAGGTGATATTTTATTATCATTTCCATTATACCAACACGCCAGGTCCCAACAGTGCATTTATGTCACTCCATACTTTATAACCATTTATTTTTTCTAATCTTTAAACGATTACTGGTATATGTTTTTATTCTCTTTCAAAGGGCCTCATCGCTTTAAGAGTATGGCACTATGGATTCAAAATCAAACATCTCAAAGCTAAAATAACTTTATTCATACAAAAATAAACATCTTATGGCTAGCACAACTTAGTTCATACCAGGTCTGACATTGAAATTGTAGTGTATACGTAACTTGTGCCGTATTTAGTTTCTATTGGCCAGAAGCGAACATTCAGTGCGAACAAGCCCGATTGTCTGCGAGACATCTCCGTTATGGTTCATTATAAAATAGAATGTTTAAGCCCGCAGCGAACGGTCAACTGAGGTGTCCATCTAATTACATATTCAAACTGCTTCGTGATGGGGGCAGGAAGTAATTAACACATAATGCTACTGTAAAAACATCCTTTACCAATGTTATACGAGTGTGAAAATCTTGTTAATTGTATACTTATGCAACGCTACCTACTCGTACTAAGAAATAGGGTTTAACCAGATCGTTCCGTTGTTGCTTTGCTTAAAATGCGGTTACGTGAGATACTGAATGATAGACTGCCCTTGTTTTACACGTTCAGATAATGTCAAGGTTTTTACGTATATTACGTCAATTACAGCCAATTCAGCAGATACATATTTATAAACTTTGTTCCAAAAAATAGGTTATGAAAACATGGTGTTTATTTAAAACTGATATCCATTTTAAAATGCTATTGACTGCGTTTCTCATCGATCAGGTTAATTCTAAATATGAATTACGTAGCAATTTTAACACGTTCTCATCGGGAGTTCGTTCCACATTAGTGCTTCGTAAACCAAATACATTGTGTACGGCACACTTTTAGAAGGAAATAGTGAAAGCAAAAATCATTGGAAAGCTTTATAGTATTGATCATAGCTATACGATATCGATTACACTTTCATCGTTTTCAATACACCTGGTAAATCGCTTTACGAAGCTCACACATATATATATGTACCTATTGCTATTATCTTTAGGCGGTGACGCGGCCACACCAACTTGGTCAGCGCGAGATCCAAATTGTCAATAAATTTCGTTCTACCGCTTACTAAAATTGCAAATTCCCCGAGGAACTAGCTGACCTAAGAGGCTGTCAACTGTCTTCCGCTGGTCGCTGTAAAATAAAACTCCGTCCACATCACACTGACTTGTGGCGCCCCCCCCCCCCCACAGTTCGGTGTAAGATGGGGAATGAACCTTCTAACGTATTCCCGAGCGCTATGACATGGGACCAAATGCATCCTTCAAATCTTCTATATATTTACAGATTTACATCGATATATTGACTCAGTCAGCGAAGTCAGCTAAGAAGGGATTTTACGAAATTCCACCTTTAAGGGGTGTTAATTACATTTTATATAGCAAAGCAACGTTTGGCGGGTCAGCTAATATGTAATATGTTAAGCACAACAGTAAATTGGCCAGTTTGCAAATGTTCGAAATATGGAAATGTTATAGAAAGACACATGAACTATAAAAATGTAATAAAATAATAAAACATTAAAACCAAGTACTAATTTCAAAGACTTTTATGTGTTGGCAAATTTCTGATAAACATATGACAATAACAATAACAGTTTTACACGAGACATACAAAGTACGTGCTAGTATTAAGTATTCATATCGACCATCGACTATGTACATACAAATTAATTAGCGAATTGTTGTGAAGACGCATGAATTCGGTATGCAACATCAATAAACATATAAAGAAAGTTGTTTGTTGAGGCAATAAACGTTTACTCGTATATTTAATTCAATATCCATACTGCGTCTACTCCATATTAGCGGTTGCTTGAAAAACTTAAAATTCACTTTTTGTGATACCTATTACCACGACGGGGATAATAATTATTCAGTCGACGTCCTCGATTGCTTTAACTGAAAATACCTCATGTTTTACTTTTCTTAGAACATTTACGTATTACAGATCACTCCTTAACTATAATTAACTAGTTAAAAGGTAGGTAAACTAAAAATACAAATACAGATATCTAAAATATACATACGGTTCAACGAATCTATTTTTACAAATCAAGTTAATTTCGACTTCATTTTCATCCATAATAATGCTCGATATAAAAAAGTTGAGAACTGAACTCGTCTTATTACCTCGTGACGACTATCTGACATAATTAAAGGAAATCTAGTATCATACATATCTGGAAAAATCAGACGATGTAATATTGCGGCGCCAGACTATATCAATTATGTGCTTATTATTGTAAAATTGTGTTTGTGTTCGAAGGTGGATACGTGAACATTAAATCTTCTGTTATCCTTCTAAGCTTGTTTACCTAAAAACGTTCTCTGTAAGAGTTTAATAAGCGCGAGTAAATTCTAAAAGTCAGAGGAGATTCGTTCAAGAAGTATAACTTCTTGAATGGTATAGCGTATTCTTCTTGAGTTATATAACGAACTTTAATTAATGGGCATATACGATCCGTTCAGGGCGAATTGCCTAAAGGCGCAATGGCTCAAGATACCCATCCAGTACAAATCAGTATTTAAGATTGGCACTTTATTGTTATTGATCATACGTTACTACATTACACATGTCTGCTCAAATATAATAACACTGCGTGATTATCGTGTGTATGACAACGTGCTAGGTTGCAGTATTTATTTACATAAATGCATATTAATCACGTTCGTTAATAAGGTTCTAAGTATGTTGTTCAAATTAATGGCACGCAGTTAGCAGTATATACAAAAAAATGGATCTTATTCCAATAGTATTTGTTGCTTAATTCTCGATGAGATCTCTTTGGACACCGAAAAGGATTACGCTGGCGTACGGATTGATAGATTATACTTACACCTATCTTAGAGAACTGTGCCCATAACTTAAAATGTCCAGGTTTCCTTACAATGTTGCCCTTCACTGTTCGAGTGATTTACAAAAACTCAATGCACCCGCTGCGGGAAACTGAAGTCCGAATCACTAGTAGCCTTTCACCTTAAAAAAAAAATTATTTTCATTTTTAACATTTCACATTATTTCATTCGCGATACAAATAATTATGTACTTATATGGCAAAAATATCCGCTTCATTAACGTACCGAACATATTTAAATATTTTACACATCATGTATTCATTACATAACAAGCGTTAAGGCTCCTCAAGTGTACACTACGCTTGTCGCCGGCCGCTAAATATCAATCACTTTCCGGTTTGCATCCAATTATGATAATTGTCAATAACATTGAAATTTAACAAATATTTAGGAAATCCATTAATATCACCACCAGGAAATGTTATACAAGGATTTTGAACATAAACTATGATATAAAAATATTTAATAGAATAACATAGATCGTTAACAAAATTTACGGCGAGGAAGCAATAGTTTCCGCCGCATGTGGAAGCAAAGGTAACGTGCCTTCGATTCCGAGAAACGCCAAAACAGTGCTCGCGAGGTCCTTGACTATTATTGATTATCTTTTAAACTATAACCTGTACAAATTTATTTACATGTCCACCGTAATGCTATAAATACATATTCGCTGTTTGTAAGCGATATTTCTAATTTGCCAAACAAAACGGTTCCATTTTAATGGGCATTAGTGATTTTTTTCTTACATTAAACCGTAACAGTAATCGTATGGGACAAAGCGTGGCACACGCGGCCACAAGCACTACGATTTCTTCATGAATTTGTAAAACAATTGTTTCATTGTTCGGTCGATTGTAATTATAAGTTGTAAACGTGTTAACCTTACGAAAAGACAAAGTTACCACAATGTCTTCCTAACACTCGGCCGACAATATTGTTCACTATCCGCTATTCCGTCCGCTAGTGGTATTCCAATATATAATTCTGCTATGCATTGGAATCACCCAAGTCGTTTGAAAGGATTTTTTTGACGTTTTCGTTTTTGATAAAACCTAGCACAATTCAAATCAAGATTGCATAAATATTTGTTATGCTTGCGCGTTACGTGATAGACCGCATCGTCGCTTCCCATCGAACAACAGAACAACCAAACGCTTGACTGTTAGAATTAAAAAAAAAGCTTTCTTTGAGGAAAAATTAATAGCGCGTCGTTCCCGTAACACACATTTCGAAGGACATCGCTATAACAAGTGCAATAATGATAATTCTCGTTATTTATATAGCCTTTGAATAAGGATACTGAGTTCCCCGCCTCGGATCCTCCCATCGTCTCGTGAGGCCGACAACATAGCATTAGAATTCTAATTTAGTCGATCTAAGTTCCAATCGAACGCCACAGTTTCTGTTAACGGTGATAAGATTTTGTCCATACCTATAATCTAATTAGATGTGCATTGGCGTTTCTTGTGAGTTCTTGAAGTCATCTCATTCTATTTGCGATTGCTTACTAACGGACATTTCTAATATAAACAATATTATAATCGAATCGTTGTTTTTACATATATATATATTAAAAACGTTATGTTTACTTCCTCATATTAAGTTGTATTCAATTCCCACTTACATATTTCATTGCTCATTCAATGTCATTTTGTCGATATACTAACATGATGACTAATCCGTCAATCTATAAAAAAAGAATATTCAAAAGGAATACAATCTTTTCTACTAAAAATCCAAATCGAATTTCTTGCTTATTGAGTAAACGGTGAGGGCAATAAATCGTGCTATCGACAATAATTACAAATCAGTATCGATATGACGACATACATACATAGTTATATTACAAGCACATTCGACGTATAATTGTTATATTTTTAATCAGCATTGCTAGGACCGAAACCGACATGTGTGTAGGAAAAGAGATGAATTTAGGTGAAACGCTGTCTGAAAGAATACACAATACTTATTTAGTTCTAGGCATTCTTTGTATACCCCGTTAAGGACCTGTCGCAATTTTACGGCAGTGCCACTGACATTGATATGACAGCATAGTTATATTACACGTAAATTAACTGTATATAAACTGTAACGCAGTGATAGATTTGTATGACGAACGTAATATTAATTATTGATTACTTTTTGTGTTGTAGCTCTCTGACAGATACCGACAGGTACCGGCGTCGGCGATCATTAATAATGACGTAGTGATAGATCTATAGATCTTCGGAGACGTGCAAAGCAAACATCCGAAGTGCGACCGTTAAGTCGGCACAGATAGCCTGACATCGTTTAGACGCATCGGGGTCTCGTCTCGTGAGATGTTTAGAATAAGCATATCCTACAGTTAGTCCCCTATCGCTTTTGCCTCGTATGCGAAATTGATACAGTTGTTATGTGTAATATTGATATATTGTTAATTATTTTATCGTACGTTAGCAATCTTGACGTAAAATATTACACACAATCGAGAATCAAGCAGCTAGATAATTTATGTACTTTCCACGTGATATATTGTGTTAAAATAATAAGGTGCGTCTGCACATCTCGCATTTGTTATATGTATGTATATTTATGATTTACTATGCATAAGTAATAAGCGAGTAAATATTAATTGAAGTTATTGGCGGTAAATTAGTTACCAAACTGGTTCTAACCGCTCATTGCATGTATTCGCTGCTTACGTGTGGTTGGAGCGCTATAAACTCAACTGAGCGACGACCACAAGAAACCATACACAAGTCGCTTAAAGAAAGCGTTATGGTCAGGCTGCTTTGAATATACTTTGGCTTCGAGATTTTTATAAAATAAATAATCCATAAACAAAGTTAATACAGTATGTCAGCGGTTTAATTATGGTCTTGTTATCGAAATTTCCCGTCCAACCAACCTTCTTTAATCCAAAATTTTTATCGATTACCCTTTTAGAGAAATTTATGAACATTCCATGGAATGGTAAAAATGTAGACATGTCTAAATATTATACCTATATACAGAACATATTAATAAGTAAAATTTGACTATCATGCATGTGGTATGCGTGCTATGATAGTGCCGAGATTATTTCGAGAGTAACTGAACTGGTTAAATTATGACACGAATAAAGATTTGCTAATCAAATGAAACTCAAGTAACGATTGGTACACGTGTCGAGTGAGAAGTGCGGCGCTGGCTATCCGATGACTCGGTTACATAAAACAGACGCGATCTATGTGACATGTGGGTAGATGCACCCTTGCAACGCAATCAACAGCCACTAGGTGGCGGTAGTATATTCATCATCTATACTCAAAACTTGTACGCGCTAAAAACGTAATTATCAATTGAACTGATAATTCTGTTAAATAAATTTACCACTTCTTCTTCGTTTATTGCATATCGTACCATATCTAAAGGCGAAGGTGACAATTAATATTGATGATAATTGCAAAAAAAATAGCTACAATCAGAAAGTCGTGCACTTTTTCAGGCGAAAAGTCGTTCATAGGTTTTTTTAAAACGTAAATTATGTGACATATGTTAGCACTAAAAATGCTTTCATTTATTGACAATAATTATTTCCTTCATGTTCCCATTAATG
>DWQT01001019.1:0-18567 GCA_018244895.1 Myscelus amystis hages
TACATAAATATAAATATATATATATATATATATATATATATATAGATATAGATATATACGGCCGGCCGAATTGAGTACCTCCTCCTTTTTGAAGTCGGTAAAAAAAAATACGTCTCACAGGAGCGATCGGACATTCAAAACTTTGCTAACGAATCGGGTCTCCTGTAATGTACGGTTCGTTTTGTGAATAGCAAATAAATAAATGTCTAGTCACAACATTAGACGGTTGTAGTCATTGGCATAATTCGTACCGGGGCGAGCGGCGGCGCCATCTAGCGCGAGGCGCGGCCGCCCGCCGCGCCGAGAGGACGCCGAGCGCCGTCGCCGGCTTACGAAACGTTTATTTGTAAAAACAATTAAAAACTTTACTCCATCAATACTTTGCCATTTATGGCGTACCACTTATAGCAATTAAAATCGAGGTGAATTATAACTGAATGAAAATTAATGTTAATTTATTTCAGACACGATAATCGAAGCGAATCCGCTCACATTGCACTGTACCGTGCACAGCGATCGTTCAGACCGGCCATCTTCATCGCACCTCTGGGAGGGGTTGGCGCTCGGACGACGACACGTCCGCGGTACCTATTGGAATAGCTCTGAGAGTATATTGGAATAGTTCATCAATCCTATTGGAATAGTTCATAAAACGCCATCTAGTGTCGTGACATAGAAACCATTTTCAATTTCCACGGTGATCGGGGTTTCGTTGTCAGTCCTTTGGACGTATCGACGTCCATATTTTTATATACACGTCGATATGCAGGGGATGAGTAAAAAAGGTTGTACTGAAACAAATTATTTGTTTTAAAATACACATTTATTTAAACTACCAGATCAGGGACAACGCTTACGACGTGAATGAAGATCCCGTTCACCAAAGTACTACATTTTGCTACTTTGTTCGAGGAGATACCGTGGAAACGCGAGTTACAACTGTCGAAAACTTTTTCGTCTCAAGTATTATGACGATTTACTATTGATATGGACATTTAACACGGGTGAACGGTGCGTGGCAGGTGAAGCGAAAATATATCGGTGTCGCCGACGGAGAAATAATTATAATTTCATAACATATGGAATTTAATCGATTAGATCCGAAATAACGACATGGATAGAACACGATCACATTTAAGGAAACAATAAAGTCATCGATACTGCGTAGTACGTGGGCAATGACCACACCAGTCCTGTCGGAGGGGGAGGGGGCCCGGGGACACGGGGACAGGGGCACTGGGCCACCGGGGCACGCACGAGCGATGTCGTGCGTGTCATAACCATATCGGAATGCATTTATTTTGCTTTTACATATTTATGCAAATGACCGTAGCTCGCTACAAGCGATCTACGCGTGTAACGTATGCATTTACATGGGCTCCGTACGAATATCAACTGCGACCTAACGTTCACTGAGTGCAAATATTATTATTTCACGTCGACGGGCCGCACAGGCATATTACATTTGCTTTAATTTTGCCTCTGCGTCCCGCGCGCTACAGAGCTACGAGGGTGCGTTTTTATGTTCGCGGAATGGGGGGATAGCGGATGGGGAGGATAGGTTCATCGAGCGCGGTACGTGTTTACTGACTCATAATTAGTATAAATATAAAATTTTGTCACAATTGCATCATTCGTTTTAAAACTATCGACGATTAAACAACTCAATCCGGAAGAAAATTTGAAGTGTGGAGAAAATAGAGTATCGCGCCGTTATGAAATTCCTTACCGAGCAAGGACAATCTGTACAAATCATAATGGAAGAGATGTCATCGGTTTGTGGGGACTCTTGCCCTGGAAAAACGATGGTTTACAAGTGGCACAACCTTTTTAAGCAAGGCAGGGATCCATTTGAACAGGAGCCACGACTAGGACGGTCTGTTGACGTGACCACTCCGGAAATTGTAGCGAAAATCGAAAAAATAGTATTGGAAGATGTTCAGCTAAAGAAGGGACAGCTTGCAGAAATAGTTGGAGTATCGGATACAACCATTTTCAAAATTCTGAATGGCCATCTTGGCATGACTAAGGTCAGTGGGCGGTGGGGGCCGAGAATGCTCACGCCGCTGAAAAAACAACAGCGCGTTGAATGTTCCCGACCGTTTTGGACTTCTGTGGAGAGAACAAGGATATTGTATTGAATCGAATTGTTACTGGAGATGAAACTTGGGTTCACTATGATAAACCTGAGTCTAAAAAACACTCCATGCAGTGGCATAAAAGGGGTACACCAACTCCTAAGAAGTTTAAGGTGTCACAATCGGCCGGAAAATTCGTGGCGACAGTCTTTTGGGATTCAGAAAGAATTTTGTTCTTAGATTATAAAAAAAAATATACGGTCCGAATTGAGTACCTCCTCCTTTTTGAAGTCGGTAAAGATAAAGGGGTCTCTATAACAGGAGAATACTATGCAACAACCTTGGAGCGGTTAAAAGCAGCCATCAAAGAAAAAAAAAATGAGCCGTCCCGGGACGCCTGGCAGATGTGAAACATCATGGTCGTACAAGTAACAAACATAAAACACGGTATTATTACAGGAACTAGTTGTAGCCCAATGAAATAAAATGAACTATTGCGAATTTATTACAGAGAATGGTCACATTATTTAATAAACATTTATTTACATTCAATACAAAAATTCGATATTAATTTCCAGTTTATTTTATTTTATTTATTTATTTACTTTTATACCAAAAGAAAGTTACATTAATATTTATAGCTAACTTATCTAAAGTTCTTATTATATACATGCCACAACTTTATCATCTGTCACTTCAGTAATAGTTATATTCGAGTTAGTATAGCGTGGCGACCCGTCGCCACGGCGAGCGTCGCCACGCCAGCGATCCGGTTTACACCCGCGCCAATAGATGCTTCACAAAAATGCTTAAAGTTAATTAAGTACCAATTCATTCCACCACTTTAAGTGTAATACACTGAAAGTAAAATAGTACAAAAATTACACATGACGCTGCACTCTACATATGATTAAAATTTCTGTCGATGCTTTGCATAATGCGTTTCTAAATGAGCTTTAATCGTAAGAAATATATTTAAGATGTTTGAAAACATTTTTAAAAAGCTGGAGATATTAATCGAGCGCATAATTTAGCTCGCATGGGCGTCTTAGATTGAGCATCGCTGAACTAGGACGTACGCTCGCGTTCTCGGAACGGATGCCGCTAATCCTACACCACTCGGCCCGAGCTAAAATGTATTCAACACAATAAACGATAACTTCAAACAACATTGACATGTAATGCGTTGGTGATAAAGATTGAAATGGCTCATATTTGTTCCCGAACGATGCGCGGTCGGTTCGCCGCGCGGTCTGCGCGCCTCGCGACATGTCGTTGTCGTTACACACTACGACATTACTACATTAGTGGACGCGTAAATCACTTCGCGAGTGATAAAACTTTTTACGTAGCTTTTACTCGTGTGATTTAACGATATTTCTTTGAAATCGTTCTTGATTCGATTCTATTACCTGCCGCCGTCGTGTTTATGAATTTTCCATTTGAACTGTATATTTTCATAACTTTTATCCATCACCGCAATATGTTGTATATATTTTAATATTTTTGTGTCCGAAATTATTATATTTCTCAGAACAGACGAATGTTTTGATGGGGAAAAAACGCGTCAAATACATGCCTACGGTTTATATGTATGTTTTTCAGTAAATTAACATAAGGTGCGGTTTCGCTTCATAGTTTAGGTAAATGCTGTCGATTTCACCGCTGCAAGACAAGTAATACTCATATCATAATAATTGTACTCGCACAAAGAGTATAGCTATAGTCCATTAGAGTTTAGTTTACTTGTAATTGCAGGTCGCCTCTTGAGCAGCTTATGCCTAGGTATGCATAAGCTGTATGCATATGTATTATAGCTATAATCATGTCGCTTTGGGTCAAACAGTGGGATGTATGCGTGGTCACTCTTTTGCATTGCATAGGCGTAAATGAAGTAACTCTGCACTCAGCACAACCCGACATTGACAGTCCGAATGCACTCACCGATACAAAAGCCGTCTCAGATGCGACGACGCAGCCGTGCAGCCCTGCAACTCTGCACGCACACTGCGAACGTTAATTAGATCGAAACAACAGGCCGCTAGCAGTTTTGTATCTCGTCAATTGCATTCTCGCGGCTCTTCTGTACGCAACGTCTTGGGACGGATAAGTCCGAAATTGTGTTTTCCTTGTTGTGTTAATGTACTCGAACGGAAAGGTTGTAGATTCGATTCACTGTGAAGACAAGAGTACGTGTGATTAAAATGAATATTTCTTCTTTATCTAGGTTTGAAATTATGTATAATATGTTTAGAAAATGCATTCCAGTTGCATATTATATTCGTTTTTATTCCTAACATTATTAAAGGTTCTAAAGAATATGACATCAGAAGGGCGTGTGTCTTATTATGATAATTCTATTGTTATTATATTGTACCTACGTAATACTATACATAATTCAATCATTTGCATATTTCATGCAATTCTTAATAATTTTGTTCCAAATGAGTTCATCTCGCAACAAAAAATGAATCTGTTATTGTTCATCGCACGTGAGTTCAATCACAATATACGAGTACAATCGTTGGAATTTCAAAATGCCGACGAACCTCGCGATATTGAACACGCGATGTTTTCTAAGCATTCGTAGTAGTGCTCTTCACGGCGCACTGTGCTAAAGGGCTGTTCACACCCCGCCGAAGCAATGCCATTCCCAGCGGTGCCAAACGTGTGGGCACCGCGCGCATGCCTGGTGCACATGGCCGGCGCGCCGCGCGCCCAGACCGAGTGTCTGGCTTCTGCGAAACGCATACGCGCAACTAGGTACCGTCGACATCTCACATTTCCAACTGTAACCGCTTTTAACAACACAACCGTCATGTATTACGTACACATGGGTAGAGGCAGCGTAGAGAGGGCAGGGGTTTATGCATGCTTGAAATTGTATTCTTTTGGAACTGAAACCATTTACAGATTAGCTGTTACAGACAACATATATATTTAACTATAATTACAACTAGCGGTATTGTCCCACTGCTGGGAATGACAATTATTAAGGCTGCTTTCAAACTGTATATTTATATTGTCTTAAAAAATACGCATGTGATTTGGCGGAAAAATGTTTCCTTTTTTTTTAAATAATCGTTCATTTCGCTAGGAATCATTGATAAATTATTATCTATGAACTCATTTTTCAATATTGTAGAGATCGTTCTTGCTGTCGGTACTTCGTATCTGTTACCTATAATATCTGTATGAACATTGCATAAGGAAATTATATTACACGGAGTCGCTTGAGTGCTTAGCGTCAACGATCAAACATCGTTTATCTCCTGCACATTCGATCAATTGTCTATGGTTGCATCGAACGCTTGTAGGTATTTGAAGAAAGGGTTTTTAACCTTTTTGCACTTGCGTCATTTCACAAATTCGAAAGCTCTCTATGCGTGTGTTCAATGAAGTGTTTACTATGTATTTATTGGTCGCTAGTGTCAAAGTTTATTTGCGTTTCCGTGTTTCGGTAGGCGCGTTAGCCGTCAGTTCCGGTTGGTAACGTTCGGTGCCGCTCACTGCATTCAATAGATACGTAGAATGACACGTAACGCTATGACGAAACACTTTTCTTACTACGCCACTGTAGCGAATAAAAATCCTAACTAAACTCACAAATTAATGCGCGCCGTTTAGTGACTATAACGATAAATTTCACCCGTCATCGAGAGGTTATTAACATCGTTTGAGATATTATTAACGACTAAGGCGCACCATTGTTTTAAGGTAGGTTTGCGCTAATACCAGAATCTCCCAGGGAATAAATATAGGAAACACGCATTAAGACGTTCCGAGTAGCTATTTTATACGTGCAATAAGACAATCGAGATAAACGCTTTAATAGCGAAACGCTGCTTTATCCCACAATCGGCTGTCTATGCGCGGGCGCGGTGCGGCGCTGCCGGGGTGAACGGCCTCGCCGCGCACCGGGAACGCGCGCTTATTGAACACTAGATGGCGCTTTAATGGCTTTAAGTAATCCGATTTGCCTAATGACATCTTCCAGTCTATTGTCTATGGTCTAGGATATGCAGTTCATAGAAAAAGCGTTAACAGAATCCTTCGCAGTTGAACGCATTGTTATTGTCTCGGGTCTTGCAAGTATCTATAAAGTGGCCTGTTACCGTCACGACTAGTGTGTTTATTAACCAATACAATCAAAAAATCCTGTAGCTATTCATGAAAGCAGTACACTGAATAGTAAATACTAAAGAAATAAGGCCGTGACATGAATATTTTAAAACAACGTTATCCGATGATTTATCTGATAAACTAACGTATATTGTACATACATAAGGCACAATAAACATTTATCAATTTGGCACGCGAATAATGAAAGTGTTGATAAATGAATGATAAATCATTACGGCGACCGTTCAAATGTGAAAACACAATTGAAACTTGCTTTCAAGTTAATGATTTTGAAACGAGCATACAAATCGCCTTAGACTTCACTCGCGAAGCTGAGAACGCCGCATATGTATGTCAATATTACACTTCAACATTACTCTAATTATATTGCTAAAGAAATATTACTCTGTTTTTTACATTGTGTGTATAAATCTTCTGAGTACACGCGTTTGTGTTTCCAGAAAATTACAAGCTGCGACCGTTCAAACGTAATACAATTAGGCATCTATCAAACGCGCTACGCCATAGGCCTCATGTAACTTTCCATCAGATGAAATTACGATCCAACGCTAGCCCACCACCAAATCTTACTATATGCTACTTGTACACGTTTGGTGATTACAATAACTATTAAACAACAAGTATAATAACTATATAGTATCAATGCAATAGCCACTTAATCGTTGTATCTTGATGAATGATGATAGCCAACGAGATCGCTTCAATCTCACTTTCTAATATCAAACAAACAATGTATCATTACCACCCTCGTCTCATACGAATTATTAGTCATCTGGTTGTGTAGCGTTCGGCGTTTGTTTTTGGTGCGCAACAAACACCTACACGCAAAAAGACAAGCTTTCTGTTTAGTTCACGAGTATCATCGCAAGACATAATTCGTATCGATAAGTAGTTCGATCGGTCGAAAGTGACTTTGCAGTGACGTGCTAGGCTTCGTTCCGCTGTTCTCGGTCATCAGTTCACTTTCCAATCAGCCGAACAATGTGTCGTTACCGTCCGATACAATTCAATACATCCAATGATTTTATTAGACTTGTGCGCGCATTGCGTCACTAACCGCGCACACGTGCCGCTTCCAGTTGTAATGTTTCGCGTTGATACAAATTCTTTTTTAACATTATATTTGTAAACGTAAATTTAAATTCGACAATCAATAGTTAGCTCTTCATCGCTCGCGTACAATGTTTCGTACAGTGTACATACAATGGCTTTTTTCGTTAGCGGTCGGCTCATCCAGTCCCGTCGTATGTATCGGCATCAACGGCACCGCTAGACGCGCCGAGTGGAGTGGGCAGCAGACGAACGTTGGCCAATCATCACGGTTCACTTTCCATGGCTAATTGCCTACGTACCCCTATTCACGCGTGCACTGAAATTCCGCTGAACTACGAGTATGCTTTTTTTGTCGATAGTCGTATCGCGTGCGATCTTTGCATTTCCACGTTCTTTACTCAAAACAGTCACAGTATCTGAGATTATCATTTTGTGTTATAAGTAATTTATTCGCTTGAATTTTACAATAGAAATTATTCCTACAAATCACAGATACCTACAAACACAGTGATGATGAATATTTTATAATAACTGATATTATGATGTTCATATGATATTATGATATATGATTAGTTCATAATGTTAAAATAAAATTCTTTATCAGTAATGAATGTTTTCACTACGCTACAACCGAACGTACAGTCGTCGGGTGTGCGAACCGCCTAATGCTTTCGCTTAGTGTAGAACGCCTTATAATATTACATAAACTGATACGTGATTAATAAAACTGTAGCATTCATAAACGAGATGGTCCATTTAGATTGGCGATTGTTATGAAGCAGACTAGTTTTTGCGTCTTTAATTAATCGTACATCAACTTTTTATTGCTAGTTTATAAACATTATAATTCACAATAACAGTGATGTAACCATAGAAATCGTTCAATATATGTATATTTATTATTGATTCACATAGTATCAATTTTGATAGTTTTATCTTGATGGCATTATCCATAGTCAAATGTTCATATTTAATTGTAAACAATAAATTGTCATCAATAACGTATCTTTATAACCCTGCCATCGCTAATCAACAATCGATTTCGGAGATATAAGTTAACCCTTTTACGCTAATTACGATAGAAATAACAATAACTCTAACATTGCGAGGATTGCACAACGACAATTACAAAACTTCGATACGAATACATATGTAAGTGGCAATCGAGATGTGTAATTAACGTGTCTCATTAGGCGCGTTTCCGCACGATCGGCTTCCGACGGGCCGCGGCCGCGACGCTCCGCGGGACATTCGGGTCGAGACACCGAAGAGCACGCCGCTAACAACTATGTACACTACACTATGAATGTGTCCACGCCGGTATGACGCTCGATGTTCTTGTGTCACAATTTAATGTACAAGATGATCCGGTGACATTCGATAGCGCTAATGCAATTACGTATAGGTACCAATTGTACAAAAATGTTTAGAACTTTTTTTTCACATTTAATAAATTATGTTTTTAAATCATTACTGTGTCGTTGCTTGTTTGTTATGGTTTTGAATTGATGACGACTTTTAGATACCATTGAGTCTATTTACCGATTGAAAATGCATGCATGAGGCACGGAGAATCTATGGATAGGGGCAACGTCATAGTTATTTCACGCCTTGCTTGAAGAGTCTCAGTTAAATGCAATATTGATATTATTGATTTTAACTTTATCCTAATCTTGCAACACGAAAAGAAATTTGAACATTTTTTTATACTTGCGCCATTCGTGCGGCGGAAGCATGAATGGCCTACGGATTACACGCATTAAATAATATTACATTGTGTTTACATTACCTTCCTTTATCGATGCATGAATAGATCTCTGAAATAGGTTATAAACACGAGTGTATTAACGGCCCGACCCAAATGCGCGTATGACGTTCGCGCGACCGCGCCACGCTCCCCATATCGCCGCACGCTTTACGGACACTGTCCGTAAAGATAAGTTTCCTTAAAAGCCTATTTTTGAATCTTTTTTTATTATACTTCATGCCAGATCTGTATTGGGGTAGGTTGCTGGAATGCTAAATATCTCCATACTTACAGCCTAGTCATGCATCGTCTACATTTACTACCCTCTAATATGATTTACAAACGAAACCTATTATTTATTGAGATAACTTGTTAATTCGTATTATTTAAAGTTTACTTATGATATGTTTCACGTTATAAAAGATTTCATATAAACGAAACTCACAAGTATGCTAATTGAAAGCCTATCAACTAACACTAGTACAATAATATTGTTAGAAATGACATGGTTTTCGGTCACATGGTGACGGCTACGTCTGTAATGGATACTCAGTGGTGCGGAGCCGGCCTCGTGGCTACCCTGCCCCCGGACCTGACGCAACGCACGTATCTTCGTGCGCGAGGATCTCATTCCGCGAAGCTCTGTTTGATCTTAATTGAATATTACGACTGGGTTATGTTTATTTCGCGTTATCCATCTTACGCACTGTGTTCCCGATCGACGAAAGCCTCACGACTTTTGTCTCAAAATATATCATAAAGTGTATGTATGTACCTTATAATGAATAAAACAATTTGAATTTGAATATTATGTGCGCGCAATATATCAATACTAATAATATTTAATTGTTTGGTTGTATGAACGCGCTAATCTCAGGAAATATTGGTCCGATTGAAAAATTCTTTCAGTGTTAGATAGCTCATTTATCGAGGAAAGCTATAAGCTATATAATTATATTATATAATTTTTAAATATAAGAAAATATATAGAGTATAATATAATATAATTTTTAACTAATAAATAAAAATTGTAACTTATTTAATACACTTGCGATACATTTATGCTATTTATAAAATGCTCATTCGCCAGTTGCCACTGTGTTATATGAATCGTAATAAAAACGGAGTATTTCGGGTCGAGAAAAAACGAGAAACACACAGCAGCAGAGTACCGATAGAACGGAGTAACAAAAGAAACAGTGATACGAATAGCGTTGTCGATCAGAAACGTAAGTAGAACAGACTCGCACCGATCGCACTACTGACCCACAAACGTTAGCCGGAGTATTCGAACGTTGTTATACAACACTCGTTCATCTGGCGTGTTCTTGTTAAATAACACTAATCTTAATATATCGAAAATGAATGTGCGTCTGTATGTCCTTTATAGAATCGTAAACTATGCATTTGATCATGTGATGATGTTTAGCAAAGTTGTTGAGTTGGTATGACTAATTTTCGACAGGTAGTGCCACTGTCTTTCACAGCTACAGTTTCACAGGGTACAGCTATGTACGTACATATATGTATATAGATTTAAAATAAAGTTTTTCAAGTACATAACTCTATAAATAAGTTCCTTTGTTTGTCTTCAAAAAAAAACTAAATGCCTCGATAGCAACGCCATCAATACTAATTGTTATTACACTTAAGTAGACACTGTACTGGATGTACTCGTACGATCGTACTAATAATAAAAAATGGTTAACTTCATAAATTATAATAATGGCCATTAATTTTACGATCATATCGTGAACGAAGTTTGATGTTTATCAACAACGATCGAGATGTTTTGAATCGATTCCTCGTCGCAGAATTGGCGTGTCTGAGTGACTTTCTACCTATTCATACCAGTGGTACCACCGTCGACTATTAAGAGATAAAAGTTGAACGATTAACGAAACGTCGAGATGATAATTTTTAAGACAAGTCACTTTAGCACAATGTGTAAATAAATAAAGTACTTTAATCCGTAACTTTAAAAACAATCAATAATATAGGCACTGATAGTAGATTAGTCATTTTTCTGACTACCGTGACTCTCTGTAACATTTTTACTCTCTCGTTTGTTAATTTACCGCTCATATCCGCCTAACGTTTGATGTGAGACAGTATATTAACTAAAATTACATAAGTTCGACTGGTTATTACCAAATATCACAGTTCCAGCCGTTCCGGGCGCGGTGCGCGTGCCACGTGGAGTTACTTTCGAGGTTAGGTAACACGTAGATGTACCGCTAGTGTTTCTAGCGGCTAGACAGACTGTTTAATGTCGTGTTCTTCACCGATGCAGCGTCAATAACTTAGGTACTTCGATTCGATCGATAAATTATTAGAACATCGCAAGAAGACAGTAAGTGTGTTGTACAATTCTTTCAACGAAATGTCTTTCTCTAGACTTCTAGACGATTAAACTTTTTTTACGTAAAGATATTTTCGTATTTTTAGTGTGTGTATAAACGGTAATTATTTTTATGGCGTTCATAACATTAATTAATGGTAATTTTGGTCCAATATTTATATGGGTCGATTATATCAAATCACTGATAAACATTGGGAGGTAGTTATGTAAGGCTAAATATTATGTTGACTATAAAGTTTCGTCGCGTAGTAGAAAAGTTGCAAGAGACATTAATTCCGGTTTGGTGGAAGTATAGGAATGAGTTAGGTGACGGTTATTATAAAGTAGGGCCGGGTAAATACAGGGTGCGACATATCGTCTGAAAGCTCAACGTATATTATTAGTGTTAAAATAGATTCCGGTTCTGTTCTGCCATTTATAGATCCAATGGAAAGTCAATTTCATTATTTAATTACATTTTCAATTACAATAAATTTACACATGACTATTAAACGTCATACGTCAAAAATTTATGTCTGTTGTTGAAAGTAAATAAATAAACGCGAAAGTATTATAACTAAACGACGTAGCACAATCGACGCGTAACGTATCGTAAGGGCACCGTCCGTGGAAACGCGTCCGCCCAGCGACGAGCATCTGTGTATGTGTCAACTGTGAACAAACATGTTCGAAAGCTATACAAATTTTATGTCAAAATATGACAACACCCGATAAACGATTGGTCCGATTGCCAATTCACATGTATGTGGGTATGCAATGTACAACTAACATGTGTGTTAAATAAATAGCATGCACATGTGCGGTGAATATTTATATATTTATTTACTGATGTCTCACGCGGTTTTAGCGCAATAAGCGATGGGGTTATTCAATACTATACGCGCCGGCCAAAAATAACACGCGTGCAACTCAGCCTGTGTTTGTGTTCTGCAATTTCGGCGGCTAGAGCGCGCGGCCATCAAATGATTTGTGACGTTCCAGTTGAGTCATCGGGTTGACTGAGACGAAACTTTCAACGCTGATCACACACACACACATACACACATGTATACACACACAGGCAGACTTGCTTGCACACAGGCAGGCTTGTGATATCGTTCAGTATGTAACGAACGAGGAATCGAATGCAATTTTCGATTACATCAATGTTCTTGTTTAAATAAGCTATGTAACTATTTTGTTACAAACCTTGACTGCAAAACAGTGGACCGTGGGGTCGACTCTCCGGCGATGACAATTTGTGTGATGTGCATTTGTGCGTTTTGTGTCTCGGCGTAAAGACTATCTATATAAGTATTGAATGTATAAATGTTTATCCGTCCGGTTACCGTGCAACCGTCTATGGAAGTGTCCCAATTATAGTACTATGAATGCTCGATTTTTATCTGGAGCGATTTGAAAGCCAGACCGTTGCGTCATCCGTCGCAGTGGCCCGTCTTCGGGCGGCGTCTGGCGTTAGCGCGAATCGGAAACGCGCGCCCGATGTCATTGAACACGTTAACGGCGGCGCGCGTTACGTGAATAAGAAATGCAAATGTCGCGGAAACAACGGGTGCCGTTTAACGCCATCGGAGGCATCGCCGCGGGAATGGATGTTCCGTTTCGTCATCAATCATTTCGCGTGTCTCTCATAATGTGCAGTCGCGCGTCGCATCGCGCAATGTCTCGCATGCCAATCGACAATGGATCTTAGCGTTCTCGTAACAAGACTCAAACGACGACCCTTCCTGAAACGATACGAATGCAGCCGATCGATCTAATTGCGAGCCGGCAAGGCGCTTTTAAGACTTATCTCAATGTCACTGTTTATTAATTAACTGCATTTCTCTTATCTAAGCTATGGTATAAACAACTGCTCCATGTTTGATATTTAACTTGCCGTTATTCGACCGGTTATGTTTAGATTTGTTGAACTCACCATTTATAAATCTGTGAAATATAAGTTGCTCTACAAATGGAATCGATCACAATAGGAAAATAATGAAATGAAATTCAAATCGTTTTATTCACTATAAAGTGTTAACATGCCCTTAATTAACCATAATTAAAGTTACTCTTTGCAGTTTTGGGTACTTTCACGACATGGTAGACCGGTATAAAAAAAGCGGCTAAATAAAATTCCTAGCACTATTTCAAAGCTAAATAAAAGATGTGTCACATTGGAGTTTGTTTTTAATCCGAATTTAGTCGTAGTCTAAGAAATCTATTTATAAACTCATCTATCCATACCTAGATGGATAATAGTTTTTATAACATCAAACAGTTTCAAGTTATTAAGCGCCGAAATGTAATTTCAATGAGTCGCAATTTCACACGCTCTAATTAGGTTTTAAACGGAGAGTGCTAATATCACTGAATCAACCGCTGTCAAGAGGACAATGACTGCTCGCTGACAGCGGTGACAGGTGACAAATTGTCGTAGGGCTGGAGCGGCGCGGGACTTGTGCGGTTTCGAGAATGACTCGTGTTAAGTTCGCAGGAGCTTATTCAACTCCACGTTCGGCTTGAGATAATAATAACAAGAAGGCGCTTACGAATCGAACGAACGATATCAATTGGGTTGAAAGGATACTACAGTTATAGTACCGATGCCGAGTTCAAAATGTCTTTGTACTAATCACGTTTGTCAAATTTCACTTAAGATAAGAATAAGATAAGAAAGAATGAAAGTACCTTTATTTGTGGAGTAAGAGCATATAAAGAAATTATTATAGGACACTGGCAATACAAAATTAATTTGACATTGTGTGAATAAATAAAATAAAAAAGTAATAATAAATAGAATTCCTTTTCATTTGTTTTTTTTTAACTTAAAAATTTTTAACTACCCTGACATTTATAACTACCCTGCGTTGCCGGCTTTATAGGTGTGCTCTTTTAACTCTTTTCTCGAAGAGCCCCTAGCGCTGCTGGAATAGATGGAAGTTCATTCCACGTTTCACACGTGCGCGGCAGAAACGAACGTGTGAACCGAGCCGTGGACATTTCTATTGCATACACGTATCTGAAAATATGATTGTGCTATTTGCGGAGCGTAGTATATTGCACATGCGGTTATTTCACTCGCCGCGTCCAGGGACGCATTCGGAACGATAATTATCTAGTGTTTCTTTTAATCGCCCGGCCGGCCGGACGGCCCGCGACCCGCCCGTCACGTGTCCCACACGAGCGTATACAATATGATTTGTATGACGCTTCAAAATCGTTCGCATGCTAATGATATTCGTTTTGTATAGCGACAGCTATTCACGCTTTTTATTGTTTAACGCAGCGCGGTACTTGTTTATACTTGGTCGGTTGACAATGTTGGCAGTAAATGCTCCGTAAAGAAAAATGTAAGATTTAATACAGAAATATGTAATGGGAGTAAAGTTTAATTTAATTTAGTCACTTTAAAGGTGATCGAACCGCGAAAATGTTCTAGTTCCTTCCCTAGAATGGTCTGAGTTAGGATATTAGCCCGTATTGAAGATTTCAAGTGACTCGCGTAAATTGGACATTTTATTCACCGGGTTTGTTGGCATACATAGCTTGGCAAGTGCTCAGTGGGTCAGCCGCCCTCCTGCGATGGTCCCGCTGTTGAATAGCTTATTACGCACTGTCATCTGCCAGTCGTCTGTCTGGCATTCGACAGATACGGATTCTCAGAGCTTCCGCATACGTGCGATGCGGGCCACTTCCTCACCTCCACAGAATAGCAACAATCGATCGACCGCATTCAATATAATACAGATATATCAGTATAGGTAGAATTGGCGGCATCTTCACTTACATAGCGATCCCTTCGAGCGAATATGATTTTGAAAAAATCAATTTCTTGTAGGTCCGTTTGCAGCTCTGAACGTTATAAAGGAAATGTGAAATGAATCCGAATAATTAAGTCTTTACATTGGAGCTACGTAAATGGCTACAAAATAACAAGTGGTAAGTACTTTTGGAATCGCTCTAATCAGATGTCGAGACGCGAACGAATGTTCATTGTAAAGAACAAAAAAAAAGAACGTTTAACGGTGCGCCAGCAAATGGCTATTTCGTGAGCAGTTAGAAATGTGAAAATATAAAAACGCTATCAACCCTAACAATCTCGCGCGGTGCGAAGGAAAAGTATGACAAATCGCAATTATAACGCAGCGCCTTCACGGATTCGGGAAAGACCGTTCACGTTGTAAGTCGCGTTGCGAATCTAACGCCGCCGCCCACTACCACGCGGTGCCCACGCACTCCGATGACATTACCGCGATGGCCGTTGATGAGGGATTCGTGTTGTGAATTGTCATGATGTGTTCGTTACGTGCTCACCGCCACAACCGCAATGTCTATTTGCACTTACTCGGACATTATACTAACAAATGTTACACAACACTCGTGATCTGGCCAATTTCACGTTCCTATCAATAATACTTTGAGAAATATAATCTATGACTGAATAGGTACGCTATTAAAGATTCACTGTTACCGAAACCCTTATTAATATCTTTTTACAGTACCTGCGCAAACAGCGATGTATTGTGAAGGAAGAAAAAGTGCAAAAATACATTGCGAAAAAAGATACAATTCATTAGAAAAATAATAATATGAATTTCAAGAAATCGATGTCGCGTCGTCCCCATTGTAGCGAACGAGTCGTTCGGAAAAGACGATCAATTTTCGAACCGTGAAAACGACAATTTGGCAGACGCCGCGGAGTCTGCGCGCGAGCACTTTCTCTGCGCAGGCGCGGAGCGACGCACCGCGCCATAGTCCTTCAGGCGAGCGCGAGCGCCGCCCGCCCGCGCGTCCGCTGCATTTACACTTCCGGAAATTCAAATATATTTCTTTTTACGATCTGAAATATTATCTCAGTCGGCACGCCGCGAGCGTCGCCGGTGGACCGATGCATCGCTGTTACGGATCACTCCGCGCGCGCAACCGACTTACACATTCGACGGTGCGAATCGATCGGCCGCAAACGTCTCGATCGATATTTGGGATTTCGCGAGTGATAGCGGCGTCGGCGAGTGCGTTGGCCGCGTGCACAATTTTTACACAACGAAGTTCGCCGGTTCAGTGATTTGATATAATAGTGCGCACAGTTCGGAACATTTCGGAAACAATTGCAATATCGCGCGCTCGCCGATGCCAAGCGCCGACAATGACCAAGAGGTGTCGTGTGCGGTTTTAGAGCGAATGGACTCCGGCCAAGCCATGACGCTGTGGTACACCGATATATTGGTGAGATTTTGAATGCCGTGTCTTATTCGTATCAGCGCCTGTTCGTCGATAAGGAATTGCGAAACCTCTCACGGGAATAATAACGGCGAACGTTAATCGGTTTTCTTGTTTCGGTGCCGTCGGTTCTTTTTCGTTCCGGGCGCACCTCGCGGCTTTTGTTTCGAAAGTGATCTCAACGACGGTGTAATTATTATTGTTGATCGTTACAGTGTTAACGCGGACGGATTTTATAATAACGTGACACAAATCTAGTGTTCGTTGTAAAATCGATTAACACTGTGGTATTCGATTATTTTATTGTCAACCGTTTAAAAATAAATCATAGTGGTAATTGAAATATTGTTTCTAAAGTTTGAAGAAGTGCACCGAATTTAGCTAGCACAATGCGTCTTCAGTCTCTGGCAGCTGTAAGTCTGTGTTGTTGTTGTTGTTGTTTTGAACGTTTCGCGTGACTTTGTGCATGTAACCTATAATTTTAATACGCTCAACATCACTTACGAATTACTAGATTGATACTAATTAAATTGTATGAGTTTTCTTTAGAATAAGTTTGTGTGTGTTCGCTATACGTAACGTCTAGAACATGCCTGTGACCGGATTAATAGAACTTTTTTTATCGCCCCGTAGCAAATTGACGACGGAATTGAAATCATTTTAAGCTTTATGAACGACGAATTTTTTTATTTCTCAAGATCGTGTCGTGTCGGCGCGAGTCTCGTGAATTTCTAAAAACCTAATGACCCGGCGTCGTTCCGCTTTCGAAGCGACCGCTGCACCATTATCGCTATCGTTTCTTTTTCAATTAGTGCAATTATTAACGTATCGAGTCTGTGGCGGTGTGACGCACGCAGCGATCCGCGCGCGTCATGACACAACGCATCTCTCTCCGCGATCATCGGGCGGCGGGCAATTGACCTACAAGTGATGTGTTATTACAGACCCGCGGCCGCGGAGGCTTCGATAGATAACCGCCTAGATATTTATCGGGTCAATCGCTTCGCAGGTGCTAGAGTCGGGTTTTCTTTTAGACTTTCTAAGTGTAATTATTGCGGCTATCGCAACTGAATGCTCACGAAGCTCGCGTGCTGCATCTCGCCGACGCGGGAATTGTTACGTTTCGCCATCAAAACGTTTGCGTATGACAACACTGTGTATATTAGTGTCCCTCTTAGTGTACATATCATTCTTGTATCGGAAATGTGTAGCGTCACTGTGTTGTTATCTGTCACGCAGTACTACTCGTATGTAATAATGCTAAGTTCCGATTTATAAGGCACTAGCTTTCCGCCCGCGACTTTGCTCGCGCATTAGTTGAATTTTCCAGAAACCGATAAAGGCATGTTTTTTTCGTTTATTAACCAGCGAATAAAAAATTGCATTTGCCTAACATCGAAACGATCCATGCAGGCGAATTCTTACACAATCTTTCAACCCTTATTTTACCCAGTGTTGAAATTTCCAAAATGACTTCCTTAGTACTCACTTACGCTATATAAAGAAATTGTGTACGAAATTTCCAGAACTGTTCAGTGGTTTCGTCTATTGCATTTGTCTCTGTTACAATCAGCTAATCACCTTCCCGTTTTATATAATAAAAATTGTATACATATAAATTTTTCATTCATTCTTCAACGTAACACTCGTCCGAACCGATTTTAATGAAAACGATCTATTAACGCCCGCTAACAGCTGTAGCGTCGAAGCTTACGAAGTTACTAACCTTCGGGTACACACGTTCCTTATGGTGCTTCATGGTCATAACAAAAAGAACACACGCATACGTCAAGAGCGAGATATTAGGTAGGTATATTGTTCGGTGAAACTGGCCCCACAAAAGCGTGTCACAGACGATATGTTTTTTCATGCAATATAGTCAGTCTCCCCCTGTCAGGGGTATCTTAAGGCCGGTTCAGACTACGACACTATACACCGTACACTCAGTGTATACATCGAATGTCTTTGTGTGAACACGA